>CAJQZN010039942.1:0-16201 GCA_907164685.1 Colias eurytheme
TAATATATTTATTATTTATGTCGTCAGAGAGAAGAAATAAGTCGACAACATATCATAACATATCACGGCATTTTGGAGAATTGAAATAATTTTATTCAAATAACCAAAATTGGACAAAAATAACTAGTTGGATAGATTGGCATTGATCAACTCTGTAGAAGCTATTTTTATGTGATGTCTACTATGTACTTTTCTGATCTGATCCACAACAAGTGTGTTTAATCTGGGCCATACAAAAAAAAATGTAATATCTCTACACCAAGCTTTTCTGAACTAAATTAGATAGTTATTTCAGTTTTTCCCTGACTATATCCAAAATCTAACACCCACAAACACCCCAAAAAATCTTCATCTACTAACTTATAAACGGCAAACGTGTGAAACTCGTTCAGATTATTGATCCTGTCCTCCAATTCCCCGCCTTTCGGACTGCGGTCAATCGAATACGTGAAGAGATCCGTATATGCGTCCAGTGAAAATTGGTACATTGGGTCGATCCGGGATAGGTCATTTAGGGCAAAGAATAGTACTGACGCTCGCACAGCAACGGGGACGTAGCCCTATGACATATAGACTATATGAATATGTGTTACACACATACAGCTGTTTATTTAAATTTTACTAGGTGTTGCCCGAGTTAGAGTCGTTACCGTCACATTTATTCGAGTAATTCGCATGGAAATAAGTAAAAAGCCTATATAAATCTCTAGCTGCCTAATTATTGAGTACGTGAACAGGTCAGTATATGCGTCCAGCGAAAATTGGTACATTGGGTCGATCCGGGATAAATCATTTAGGGCGAAAAATAGTACTGACGCTCGTACCGCTACTGGGGCGTAGCCCTGCAAGATACAATTACTTCAATATGTACTTCAAAGCTGTTAAGACTTTTCTAGAATTTTCACAGGGCTTTACTAGCGTGGATAGTGGAAATTTCAATGAGAATGAGATCCCTAGTCTCCTAGCCATCTCCAAATACAAAAATTATACGAAAAAAATGATTAATTGCGAAGCGAAAGTAGGAAAGAAACAAATACACTTTCGAAATTATAATCGTAGTAAAGTTTTACATTTTACTTCGTTAACGAACACAAATTTTTATTGAAACAGAAGCCTATATTCTTAGCAACCCAAATAATAAAACAAATTGTAAAAGTAAAGTATAATTATCCAAAATGTAATCACACATTTCCTTACCTGTCTGGCAGTATCAATCTCCTTTTCTGTAACTTGCGAAGTTATGAGAGCCTCTTTAACCTCTAGAGACGTGCGTTGCGAAGTTTGCAGCGTCACGAATAGTTCCTCGTTCTCTAGTAGTGGTACTTGAGATTCGTACATTATGCGTAATAAATCGTTTTCTAGGTCCACCTGGAAATAATATTAGATTACCATTATCAGCAAACGAGAATAAAGAATAGTCTTTGTTTTCACTTGATGCAGGATAATACTGGCCAACTTAAGTTTGGAAGAATCAAGCGAAAGTAAAGTTTTTGTTTTTGAGCATATTGGTAACAACATTTAGAAATAATAGTCATGTACATAATAGCGAGTATTGATCGAATTTTGATATAACATTGTTTTGCGTCGTACTTCTTCTTCAATTCCCAGAATTTTACAACAATTAATGAAGTCATTACATATGTCAATCGCATTTTATTGTCCGTACAATTCGCCAAGTAGTTTATTTATTTATGGTAATAAAGGCCTGAGATATACGGTTCAAAAGTTCTATAAAAAAACTAATTTTAGCGCGGATTTACAGATTTTTCTCGCTAGCCATTCTGAAACAAGTGACGGTTTTAAAACCTTTATCTCTTTAATTCCACTCACCAGAACTTTCTTATTATGCGCAATCGTCATAACCAGGTTGTCCTTCATCAGCTCAAGTTGTGGTCGCTCCTTACGAACCACGATACCAAGCAATTGTGACGTCAGACCTTGTTCCTTTACCGCAAAGTTCACCATTGTAGTCTTTGTTAGTGTTTCTGGTGTGTATACTGGGTTGCCTGGAGTAATGGGAGAAATTTATTTCTGAACATCTGGTCTCGAATAAACATGCAAAAATTTGTTAAAAAGTGTTCACAAGTTCTCGCACGACGAGCTACAACGTTTAAATACCTGCAACAATCTCACCAATCATAAATAATGGTGATCTGCTATTACCATAATATAATATTGGGGGTGTAATTTAATAAAATAATAAAAATTAAGGCAAGTAAAAACCTACCAAATAAATCATATTATTTAATAAACAATTTATACACATATTACTTTAAATAGAAAAAAAAAATGTTAGGTATAATAAACGTACATATAATAAATTGAACTACTTACCAAGCTTAGTAGTCAAGTACATCTTAAAGGCACTATTATAGGGCACCATTTTTTCATTAAACTTTATAACCAAGGCGGTGCCAATCTTAACAATCGCCTTATCTAGTATCGGGGCTATAGAAGGATCTAGAACCTCCCCCACATTCTGTACTATAACTGGCTTGCCGTCGGTGAGACATGTCTCCATTATTTTTAGGTAATTCGGTTGACCGAAATCGACTATCTGAAATTGTATAGAACATAAGGAAATATTTTAAAGTGAAACTTTTATTACATCGTTTCAAACTTTTTGGTCTGTGTAGCGCATGTCGCGTGTATCGCGGCTGCCGAGTAGGTATACCGAGTAGGTATACCTACTCGGCAGCCGTCCGTCACGCGACATGCGCTACACAAAGCAGTGTTCGGAACCGTTCGAACAGTTTCACTTTTACCGTGGTTTCATAAAACCACACAACATTTTTTTTGTTTTATTGTATGTTTGAAAACGCAGAAGATAATAATTTATTTTACAAAATTACATTCGACACAACTATCAATAACAATATAATATACTTTTTTTGTCTCGCCCTATAAAATCAAGGTTTACTCAAACCTTTGAAAACCTGTGTTTATTTATTTATTTAACAATTGAATGCACCACACCAATTTTAATCATATTTACATGTATACAATAAACGGATTAATACAGTACATAAGGCGGCCATATCGCTTATCAGCGATCTCTTCCAGGCTGCCTAAAGTAAGGGATAAAAATGGTAAAAAATTAATTGTCTGTAAAGTCGGTTTACTGACGATAGTTGAACGTGACAACGTCCGATTGTGCTTCTTTGTCGCTCGTTCCGCGCTCTCGCTTGCACTTCAAGCCTTACATGGAACGCCTCAGAGCGAGGTAACGCCGCATGAGTCATGTTTTTTCGTGCGTGCAGCCGGCTTTATCGAATTATAAGACGTTGTCACGTCAAAAATGTTTACATACTTATATTGATGTTTGTATATATTACCTGAATATCATTCTTCTCTTCAAGTCGCGATATCCAAATAAGCGCCTGTCCCTGCGGATCGACAGCCAGCGGCCATCTTGTAGCTCGCACCACTATTATACCGTTTTCGGCACTGAAGTTGTCATCTGTAATTGTTTATTGTTATAAAATGTGACATTTTTATGGTAGGTTTTTTTAAGTCGATAGGAAAGCGCTTACTCCCTGAGACAAGCGCGTTCAAACAAACAAAAAACTCTACAGCTTTATAATATTAGTATAGATTATTTATTTGCACTACCAGGTGCTAAAACGCTACCAGAAAGCACATTAATTTGATGATTTGTCTTATAAATTAGGATTTTATAGGATTGTAAAGTCGATTTTTGCTGTTACCCTAAAAGATACACTGATAGCAGGTGGTAGTTTATGTGATAGATATTTTGTTAGAAATGGAAGTGACAATATTCTTAAAAACAATATTAATTTGTGCAATTTGTGAATTAGTCCAATATCTATTTGTTGCAAACGCAGATTATACATAGCAAAGTTGGAGAGGATATACAATATCAGTTTGAGAGACAACATTCCTGCCTCGTTTGGAAACCTTAGAAACAGTTGTTTATTATGAAGAAATTATTATACTTTACAATCAAGTGTGTTTTTATTTACCAGGCAGTCCCATATAATTCCAATCGCGCAACGTTGCATCATCGAGAAGGAAACTTTTCATACTGAGATCCATAGTACATGGCACACCTTCATTGTAAACCTAAAAACGTTATAGGTTTAGACTTTATTACTCATAAGAACAATTTGTTGTTGTTATTATAATTGATGCCGAATTATTATTCATTTACATTGCCATATAACAAAGTAACACACGGAAAGAGAATTTTATCGAACTATAAAATAAATATTAGCCAATATAGCAGCCACATTGTTCATGAATTAAATAAATGATTTTTGAAGTGAAAACTTCTTTAGCAGCGTTGAGCATTTTTTCTGTAATGGGTATAAAATCTTAAACTCGCGTCAGGACACGTGACCTGATCGAAAAAGCGTAAGACGGATGGAGAGTAGACAGATATCCCCTCTCTACTACGCGCGTTTTCACTTCTGCCGGCACTCCCGGAGTGCAACCCGTCTTTTTTTTTAATATCTTCTATTGAGTATCTCAAAACTCTTCTCTACGATTTAGGGCGAGTTTCATGACTTATTGATAGTTTCCTTGCTAAGCTTTCGATTTTACTTTCATACATTATTCGTTAACTTTACTGACTGAGATAAACTAAACAGAAAATATCCAGAAATTGTGAAATTATAGACACATATTAGGCTATAGACACATTCAATAATACAAATAAAGACAAATATTGTTATATTCACCTCACTAAACCAATCATACATAAGAGCCTCTCGATACTCCGACACAAAGGGCCCCAAATAGGCCACAAATCCGGTCGCAATGAGACAGTCTCCGGGCAGATTGTCAAATTCTTTGTCCAATCGTTCTACTGTTAACTCCCAACGCTCTCTCTCACCTATCGAGTTATTTTAATGTTAATAGGATTGAAATAAGTTGGAGCAACATCTGTTTATGCCCGATATTTTAGGTTTAAAAATAGTTTTTTTGTATATAATAAAATATGTGCATTATTTGGGTTGTTCATAGTTTCTAGCAGAAATGCAGTGGCACGGTTGTGAAGTTGTTTTTCGTAGTTCCCTTAAAATAAACTGATATTATAGTTATGACGTATTCATTTTAATACAAACTGGATTAGCTAGATGGGCAATCAGCAAAATTGTAGTCTGAAGACACAATTGTAAAATTTTATCATTGTTAAGTTTGTATTTTTGGCTATAGAATTTAAAATTATCATCATCTCATGATAATGATCCATTGACGACGCGGTTGGCGCAGTGGTAAAGTAACTGCCTACTGAGCCGACGGTCCCGGGTTCGATCCCCGGTCAGGGCAAATATTTGTGTGATGAACTCAATTATTTGTTCTTGGGTCTGGGTGTTATTATCTATATATATGTATTTATTAAATATTATATATTTTATCGTCGCCTAGTTCCCACAACACAAGCCTTAATTGAGCTTACTGTGGGACTAGGTCGATTTGTGTAAATGTCCTATATTAAAAAAAAAAATATTAAAATTATATATCCATCCCCACTCACCTGAAAGACCCGTAATAAGCGCCTCAGCCCTTTCCAATTTAAGCTGCAACAACCTCGACTTCCGCTCAAGTTCCTCCTTCTGAGCGACCTTCTCATCATACTCCTTCTGCAGACGAGCGATCATTTCGCTCAGCTCGCGCAACTTCGCTCGCGCTTCTGCGAGTATCTGCTGCTTCATGCGAAGCGATTCGAGCGCTTCTTCGAGACGCTCCTTTTTGGGTTTCACTATCCTGTTTGGGGAAAAATGGAAATAAATATTTACCAACATAGTATAGTGGTTGGAATAACAAAATTGCCATCGTAAACAACGTGCATAACTTATATTTGTAGCTAAAACACCCTTTTCTGGTCATAATCATGCCCTTCATACGCATCTGTTACACACTGTACATTGTACAAGTTAGCTTGATCTTTTTTCTAATCAACATAACTATGCAATGACGAATATGTAATTTTCTTAATTTTCTGTTATATATGGTAATGTCAGATATTTTTTGTATCCCATCATTAGCCTGTCTATCAAAAAGATCAAACTAACTTGTACATACAATTTTTAAATAAAAAATACAGGTTGCACTCCGGGAGTGCCGGCAGAAGTGAAAACTTGATTATTAACGTTGAACATGTTTGATATTTTGGAATGGTATCCGTCTTACGCTTTTTCGATCAGGTCACGTGTTCTGACGCGAGTTTAAGATTTTATACCCATTACAGAAAAATTGCTCAACGCCGCTAAAGAAGTTTTCACTTCAAAATACTTGAAATTTGTTCGATAATCACAAACATCATAACTAATACGTCTGCAAAATACTATACATGTGTCTTACTCACTTATACACCTTCCCATACTTTTCGATAGCTCGAACCCAAAGGCACAGCGACTTGGCCGCTAGTGACACTGTACCAACAATCTCGGGGTCGAAATCCGGCTTCGCAGTATAAGTGCCGATCTTTTTTAGAGTTTTGTCCGCTATATTGTCCTTGTCGAACTCGCGCAAACGGTCCAGAAAGTACTGGTCGCCGAGTTGGCGCTTCGCTTCAGCCCATGTTGGTTCTTTCTAATTTTAATAGATTAATTGGCATTTAAAGTAAACGAAATTAGGTGAAATCAAATTTTTTATAGATTGTTTGATATTTGACTTATATGGCAAATTAAAAAAGTGAAATAAAAATATATATATAGGTATAGGTGTAATTTTGCATGCTGTTTATGATGCCTAAACGTGCTGAGAAACTGAATTGTATCATCTTTGTGTATCATGTTTACTGGCAAATAAATGAATCTTAAAGAAAATATTTACCTGTAAGAGTATGAGCACTGCTTCCAAAACCATTTCAACTTTCTGAGGAGGCTTCGCATACGATTTCACTTCAGTAATATCTTTCTTATTCAGTGCATCGAGCGCCTGAAAATTATCAAATATTTTTTTTAAACATTTGATCATATTCATTTGATTCTTCGATTTATGTTTTTTAACTAGTTAACGCTATTATGCAGTAAAGCGAATTCAAATAAGAAAGGAGGGGATTTTGTCTTCATTTGTATGTTTTTATGGTGTTATTTCAATGCAACTCCTTCTCCATGGTCTTCTTACTTCTAGCAGCCACAGAACGCTGCTACTCACTTCTGACCCTCATCCTGGCCAATCCTCACCATCCTCACCATCCTCATCCTCATTCTCACCTTAACAGCCTCCTCCAGCGCGGGCATGGCACTGGCCAGGTCTCTCATGGCAGCATCAGCCAGCTTCTTGCACTGCACTTCTTCTTCCATGGTCTTCTTACTTCGAGCAGCCACAGAACGTTGTTGTTCGTCTGCATTGCGTTGTTGCACGTTGATCACGCCCATGTATTCGATACATTGCTCCGTGTATTCGGCTACTTGCACCTGCCGGTAGTGAGGAGCTAGTTATGTACTGTCTATTAGCTATGTAATGTTGATTGTTATGCGATGATATGAAATAGTAGTTTTGGTGGTCATAATGGTTTGTGCAAAGCATTATTTGTTTAATTAAAATTCTTTATAATTTAAAAAAGTTGCAATAGCCTAACAACTATCCTAGCCTCTTTTTTATTACTATATTTTATATTTTCCTCATACTATAGCTGGAAATTAAACAAGAGAAAAACCTGCGCTACAGCCAATTCTTCAGACATTTGCCCAACAAGTTTTGTTGTCTCCTCCACTTTGCCCAAACCATTTCGTAGCTTATTCGCTTGTAGCGCCACTTCTATACGCTTTGCTTTGAGCATTCTACAAACATTAGAAATTCATTTAATAACAAACAAAAAGATTATAAATATTCTTATATTTCAAATAAAGATTGATCGAATGAATGAATGAACGAAGGAACGAATAAATGTTAAAAATATGTAATGACGTTTCAAAAGTGCTTCTATAAGAAGTCTAATTGAATAAATAAATGTTTGAGTTTGAGTTTGAAATCGTCGAACGAATGAAGAAATGGAAGAATATATGAAGGTACGAATTAGAAGGTACTATTGAACGAATGAACGAAAGTATGAATGATTGAACGAACGAATAAATAACCCCACTCACTCCTTATACCCAGACACTAGTTCCAAATAATTAGTAGGCGTCACATAATTAGTGCGTCTCATCTCTTGCCACATTCGCACAGAATAGCGTCCTACAGACGAGTGGATGAGCGACATTATGGACGCTACGGACGCGCGGAGTATATCCTCACGGGATTCTACTAGAGATTCTTTGCGACGGACCTGAGTTGATATTAATAGAGTATAAAAGAATTTTTTATTATTGTGCTGGTTTTGTTTACTAGTGGAGGCTATAAAATCAAATTTGAAGTATGAGTTTGTATTGATCTGTTATCATACTATAGGAATCTGTTAACTGAAAATGTTGTATGTCGTAAATTTATCCTTAAAAAGTATGAAAAAAGATGTTTGTCCAAACAGGAACCTAAGCAAAGCAGTGTTATGGATTCACAACTCTTATTAAATCCTGTATTTTTAGAGGGGTAAAAAACGACAAGCCAAAGTAACGCATACTCAAAAAAGTACAAATACTTTTCAGATCCCCAACTTATTGAAATTCGGAGAAAAAAAAACATATAAAGGGGCATATATTCAAGATAATTCAAGATAATAATTCCTACCCTAGGTCCAGTAATAGAAGCAAGCAATTCCACCCCATCTAGGAACTTATAGGCCACTTCAAGCAGCGCCTCTCGCGGCCATTCCAGAAACCAATTTGTGGTTGTTGCGTTTATTAGAGCTGGATATTGGCGAATACGGTTTCTGTAACAGGATTTTTGTCTTTTTTATAAAATAGACCTAACAAACGCTGCATTTGTATAATTAACTAGCTGCGCTCCGCGGTTTCATGGTGGCTCCGCTCCTGTTGGTCTTAGCGTGATATATAGCCTATAGGCTTCCTCGATAAATGGACTATCTAACACCGAAAGAATTTTTCAAATCGCACCAATAGTTGCTGAGATTAGCGCGTTCAAACAAACAAACTCTTCAGCTTTATAATATTAGTATAGATTTTATTAAAATATACCAATAAAGGTCTAGAACAGACCAGACTAAATAAACGTATTTTAAATATTGTAGTGGTTACGTTTATCAGCGCTAAGTACTGTGATTTCTGAACAAGACGATTATGCCTGGACATGCAAAATATGAAGATTCGAATCAGGCCAAAAGACAAAAATTATATTACGATAAAATTTATATATTATGTTCCTATAACTCACTAAATGTGCATATAAGGGACATTTTATAGAGACCTGTTTTTAACCGACTTTAAAAAAGGAGGAGGTTCTCAATTCGGCCGGTATATTTTTTTTCAATAACACATACCTAAACTCATCTCCAATAGGACTGAAGCACAGCACAATGTGCATGTTAGTCCGCACGCGGTCCACAAGGAATAGATACACAGATTCCGCTGTTTGCAATAGATTCGCATTCTTCATTGGCTTCTCTAGAGCTTGTTTTATCTATAAAATATGTTAAAAATGTGTTAAATAAAAATAACTACGTTAAAAAAACCTACTTAAACCTATTTTATAAACAGCACATCTAAATAATATTTAGTATAAATTAATAATATCAATTTTTTTTTTTACTTATCCGTTTTTGAAGCCGGTTTTTTTTAACATGGTTATTTTTATTAATTGTGAAACTATTATCGACATTATCCTCATAACTGCCATATCTGCGCCGGCCCTAATAGCCCTTGAAACTGGTGATTCAAAAGCCCTTATCGACGTCTAGCTGAATAAATAAACATTTCAGTTTGTGTATCGAGTTAATAATTGAATTTTAATACATTTCATTCCTTATGCTACCAAACCAAAACAGATGTTATATGTCCGTAACTTGCAAAGATATAAGCTGTTTATTTCAGATCAAATCTTGCAAAGATACCAAATACCATTTTCTTCATTCTGAATGATAGCAAAAAATACCAACATCTTCAAACTCATCCGGCTTATACAAGTTGGTAACTTCGCCGCTGCTCAGCAAGTTGTTTATAATCTCCGTGAATGTTTCTTCGACTATTTGTGTGTCGCAGAAAATAAACGTCGTTTTCTTACAATCGACGCCACAGCTGGTATATAATACCTGAAATATTATACCAATCGTACACGCTCTTCTTTAATATATGCTGTTTTAATTTGATTCAGTTGTTTTGTCTAGAAACACAGTCTATAAGGATTTCCCATTAACTTCATACATTTCCTTTCCCATCAGGTTGCCTGGTAGAGATTGCTGATAAGCAATAAGGCCGCCTCTCGTACAAACTATGCCTTTCTTTTGTATTAATGGTATTTTTGTCATAATTTAGTTTGTGCTATAAAGTGTTATAAATAAATAAATACATTTAGACAATAATCTACAACACTGCCCAGGGGCGTGTCACGTGTTGTTGGAATTTTTATTTCTTCTACATTAACTACTCAGCCTAAAAATAATTAGATAAAGGGAAAGAGAAGTTTACTTCTATAACTTCCTGAATGTTTGCATTTCCTTAAAATAAAAATTAAAAGCCAAGTATTAATGCAGAATAGATAGTACCTTTAAATCCTCCCTGAAGTCTTTAACGCCGTACGTTTTAGTAACAACGACTTGGAACGAGTTGCACTCGCAAATGTATGACGCGACGCGAGTCAAACTCTGCCTTCCGGAACCCCCTAGAAAAGAGTATTGGCTATATCTTCTTTTGCAATTATTATTGCAAGTTTTTTAGTTTTATACAAAAGTAACAAAGAAATACAGATTTATAGACGTGTTTTACATTTTACAGAACAATCTCAACAAACAGCACTTGGTCCATCTTCACCACCAATCTCAATCACCTTTTGTTTTTCAATTCAAATTTAAGTTTGTTTGAACGCGCTTATCTCAGGAACTACTGGTCCGAATTGAAAAATTCTTTCAGTGTTAGATAGCCCTTTTATCGAGGAAGGCAAACCAATAGCAGCGGATCAATGCGGGTAAAACCGCAGGGCACAGGTAGTAAATAATGACACCTACCGATGCCCACGCACAGCATGTGCCCTCGGGGTTGAGACACCACACGCACAATTCGCACTATGTGCTCTATTGCATCTTTAAACAGTACTAAATCCATTTTGACAACACCTGGACAGCTGTTGTATTCTTCCATTTGGTTGGATATGTACCTGTAAGTAGATGTGACCACTATTAAAGTATATTGTGGCCGGATTTTTGATAAATGTAAAAGCAGGCAAATGATTGCCAATGCCACAAAACATCCACAAAACCAAAAATCACATATCTTCATTACTGTCAGATAAAAGCATAAATTATCAATATATTTCTCAACTTTAACATGGAAGGACACCCGTAATACAGACTATAGTTTAGTACGGGACCATCGTTTTGTATATTTTGTAATTGTATGGTTGTGAAATAAAGATTTTTTTTTAATGAAATTTACGTTAAAAAGCAACAACAAGCCAGCAGGGACACTATCGGGAAGTGGTGAAATCGACTCTACATGTTCTAAATAATTGAATACACATTTTTACAAAGCAACGGCCGGGACTGAACTATATAATATAATGTTTTAACTATATAATAGCATAAATATAATACACAATAAAACTTAATAGAAATACAAATTCACAATAAGCCAAAAGAACCTTCTCAAAATTTTATCCAACGAAAAACATTTTCCAAATATAAATTTATAAAGAAAAGAAAAAATTCGATCACGAGGCGGGACTCGAGCCCTTCGCGCCATTCCGGGGCGGATGACTGACCAACTCGGCCACTCGTGATTTTTTATATTCTTTATAAATTTATATTAATAAAGCATTTGAATGCCATAAAACCAAAAATATCAAATTCATCATTTTCCAATTAAATTCCTCACCTCCGAAGAGCATTCGGATCATTCAGATCATCGTACACCTCAAACGGGTTGAGGAAATGGCCAAAAATGGGGGCACTCTTGGTGGGGCAAAGCGCGTGGAACGTCAGCTCGAAGTGCTTGCCCAACATGTCGCCCATCTGCCCCATGAACCAGTCGCGATCTCTGTATTCAATAGGTAGGTAGGTTAGGTAAGTACAACAATTTTTTTTAAGATGGATTTTTTAAGATGGATTTTTTTTAGCCCTTATATTCCATGCGTAAGACGGATACCATTCCAAAATATCAAACATGCTGAACGTTAATAATCAAGTTTTCACTTCTGCCGGCACTCCCGGAGTGCAACCCGTCTTTTTTTTTCTTTCCACTATCATTCTAACTATAATGTAAACTATACACAAGCAAAAATCATACCAATGTATATTCTAATTCCCATGGACTTCCTAATTGATTTATAAATCGTCCCACTTATATTATGGAAGAGAAAGACTTTTACATGATTACTAGCGGTCGACCCCGGCTTCGCCCGTGGTACATATGAAAAATAGATGTTGGCCGATTCTCAGACTTACCCGATATGCACAGAAAATTTCATGAGAATAGGTCCACCCCACTCCCACGGTTTCGGAGGAGTATGCAGACTAACATTGTGACACGAGAATTTTATATACATGATTATATTATTTAAACTGAGTCTTTACTTTCTTTTTTTTGTGACTAGAAGAAAACACTATAATGTTTTCTTGAATGGTATTCAAGGTATAGTGTGTATATTATGCAAGGTAATTTAGACTTACATAACATACAACAGAGAGACAGTTTATATAGTTTAAGGAAAAACAAGTTAATATAGTTTAAGGAAATTTTAAATCTAAAGAGATACATAAGTGCAACTAACTTTTCCTCAGTGAGTCGATCGGAGAACACTCTGAAACACTCACAAACCCAGAGACGTAGGAATCGAGGTTTTGTATTCTGATAATCCTTATTACTTCTTAACAAGCCCTGTTATAATCAAATGATATGGTTAAAAACTAAATTATATTCATTAATTATTATTTTTAACCGACTTCAAAAAAAGGAGGACATATTATTTGATGTGCTATTTATTAAATAGGTTTGAAGTCGGTGCCATACTTAAGCACTAAGTATTAAGCCCGTGCACCGATATGAAACCTATTTAATAAATAGCACATCTAAATAAAAATTAATAATTAATAAACATTAGGGCCTTCAAGAAAAGAGCTTATTTGTCCATAAAAGGCCGGCAAAGCACCTGCAACACTTTTAGTGTTACAAGTGTCTATGGGCGGTGGTGACCACTTAACATCAGGTGGCCCACCTGCCCCTTTGCTTGCTGTCATAAAAAAAATGTACTAATTAATCGTATCAAATCTTTTTTTATTTTTTACTTTTTTGAATTCGATTGTTATTATCGTAGTTATTTTTATATTACAATGCACAAGCGATAAACTGGATTTCTAGCTATTCTTACAAAAAAACTATGTCTTCAAAGTTTCCACCACCTAAAAGTAAAAAATATTGAAAAAATAACCGAATAAGAACTTTTTTGGCCTACCTGAAAAATCTTGGATATATCTCTCAAGTTGAAGAGATAGTGCATCTTGCTCGGTGTTGGCAACAATTTAGCAACAATGTTGTTGAACATGTCTATAGTTGCAGTAAGTACTATTTTTCCTGAAATGAAATAATGCAAACATCGAGTTTAGTAAAAAAAGCATGAATTGTAAATGTTAATTGTGTCTTAAAAACAAGATAATATTTTGGGATTAAAGTACTGTTTATCCATTATATTTGTATTGGAATCACTTTGAATTGTATAAATTCGCTATTACTGTTAATTTAAAAATCACATCACTGGCTCCTTCAAAAAAAGATGATATTTTGGAAAAACCAGTATTTTTATCACCATCATGAAAAGATCCTACATCACTTGTATTTGAAACAATCTGAATTGTGTATGTCCGATAGATGACGCTTTATTACTATTAATTCCCTTTCTTTATTTCCTTAGCTGTGCAAAAAACGGCTAACAGACACATACACATAACTAACCAATAGTCTTAGTCTCCTCATCAAAATCGTGCAAGTGCTGCGACAGCATAGTGCCAAATATCTTGACCAATTGTTGATGTGTGGGGGGCGGTAGGAATAGTGCGTGGAAGCAAGAGAGCAGTCGTGCGGGGAGGGGGGACCGGGCACCGCCGGGGGGACCCGCCGCTCCACATAGTACCATGTCCTGAGTGACATAGTGACTGATAAAATACTGAGATGTAATCATGCGCTGTATAGCGAGTCGGCTCGACTGCTGGTATGTAAACCACTGCTGCAAACTGTCTGCTTCATTGATAGTACTGCAGCGGTGGAGTGCATTCCTAGTAGTCATAATAATTTGTATTAAATTGTATTATTTTTACTAACATATTTTTTAAGTTATCAATTGTTACTAACAAAATGAGTCCTGATGCTTGAATAAATAAATAAATAAATAAATAAATTATTATAAACAACAAAAAACACTTATGCCTGGAGCCCTAGTGTCAAATTATGTGTGGGCTAGTGACGACGTATAACATGCGGAGTACCGCGCAAGGGCAGAAACTATGAATATAATGATAACAATAACTTTTAGCAACAACTGTAGCAAAAAACACTACAGCAACAAGAAAGCTTCTCAAATCAAAGCTCATCAAAATTCTAGTAGAAAGAAACAAACGTTAAAGCAAAATTAAGCTTATCGGCATTAATTTAACCACAAAAATTACCAATAAGAATAAATTTTAATTTAAAAAAGAAAATTCAACCTTATTTTAATGAATTAAAGTCAGATTTACAATGCATCATGTTGTGTATTTAGTGTTAGATGTTATTAATAATCTAAGGCTAATTGTTAAATATTTTGCAGTTATCGGTCAATTAAGGAAAGCTGGCATGTTCACAGTACTCACACTTATGCAATTTCACTTACAGTATGTTCAAAAATAAATGCGACTCTAGTTTCATTTTAGACTTGAATTGTAAAATGGGTGCGTTGTAGATAAATATATGCAAATATAATTATGAAAGCTCTCATAATTTACCTGTAAAATTATAATTTAAAAGTAAATCAATTGATGAAGTTAATTATTTATTCTAATAATAATCAATTGGATAAAAGTATTAATAATTATTCAATTATCAAATAATAATTAAATTTCAGGACATAAAAACAATACAAATAACACGTGCGCTCACTCCCAACATACACCAGGGCCAATCCCTTCCAAAATGATAAAAACCTAAAAAAAATAGTAGTAGGATGAAACCCATTAGAAAAGGAGGAGAATGTGATAAAAATTAAAGGAAAAATAAATTACAGACAATCCGAGTTCGGGAAGTGGGAGGGGGGGAGCTTTTTATTTCTTTTTCAAAAAAAATTTTTTTTCTACTATATTTGGTGAAAAGTTACCTTATTGTGTCTCAAATACACTGTAATTTATTTGATTGAAAATATTTATTTTTTCGCCTTATTTCAACTTAATACCAAAAAAACAACCTAATTTTCAATCGAAAATTCTGACGTCGAAATATCATCAGCTTTTTACAAAAAGTTTGGGGGCTTTTTGTTCGTTGAAATATCTACTTTCTAATGGTCTAATAATATAATAATATAATATACATTACCATAGTAAATTTACTCAGAAAATGCATACAAACAGTGTGATAATGAGCTTTTTTGGCAATGGCAAATTTCTCAAACGACCTGAAATGTTTTTATCGACATCATTTTGTTTATGTACATACTGTCAAATGTTAGCTGTGGTATCGTTACTTTGATCAGATGAAATTTTTTCTTTTGAAATGTTACCGAAAAGCCGATACAAGAGAAAATATAAAGTTCGAGAAGTGTGCCTGATTTAGTAAAAGCTCATTATCACACTGTTATTGGTAAAAATGCCGATTTTAGTCAAAATTTATATTTTTCTAACAAGATCCTTATCATCTAAATTTCCACCTTGGTGAGAAAAATTGACATTTCTAATGAAAATGAACAAAAAATTAAATGATTTTATTAAATATTGTAAAATAGTCTATAATTCTTCCATTTACTGTATCACAAAATTCTTCATAGATTTTTAGATATTCGTACTACACCAATTACATCACCCTGTATTTATAAACAATTGAAAAATATGACACATACGTAGGCCGGGAGATACTGACACAAAATTTCGGGTCATTTGTAACAGAATGGCGGTTCTACAGAGGTCTTATTACGCAATGACTAAAAGAAAAATGATGGTCAGAAC
>CAJQZN010039942.1:22306-36819 GCA_907164685.1 Colias eurytheme
AGGCTTAAATTGTTGCAAATTTAATAACCTTAATTTATGTACTGAATCATACTTGTCGGAAACGCATAGTTTATGACTTTTAGAGCAAAAAGTAAAAAAAGTCCAAAATTTTCGCAGTTTATCACGTGGTGCGCAGCGAGCACAACTTTTTCGAAGTTGCAAATTGGGATTTACATCACCCTAACTGATCCAAACAACATACCAAAAATTCAAATCTACATCGTGCTTTGCGAATTTAGGGTTTTTTAGTGTCGATTTCTACTGGCCTAAGATGCGCACTACTAAACGCAACCACTGCGGCCAGCTAGACAGCCCGGACTCTAACCGAAATAGCAAGAGGAACAGTATATCAAAAAACCAACTATACTAAAATGACTTTTTTTTAAACGTTACTAGCTGCCGTACCATAAGCTACTTTTTACCCCGGGAAATAGGATAGGTTTTATCCCGGAATTCCCACGGGAACGGGAACTATGCGGGTTTTTCATTGACTGCGCGGGCGAAGCTGCGGGCGGAAAGCTAGTGCTATATAAATGTATCTACGGGGGAGACACTCACGCGAACAAAAACCTCATCTTGGATAACGCCTCATTATCCTCTTCATCAGGCTGCGGTGGAGCTGGTGCGGGCAGCAGGCCCAGCAGGCGGCACAGGCACCTGGCACCTGTTAGTTCCTGTCCCCGCACGCTCTGACCTTCCACCAGGTGGACTCGCTTCAGTTCCAGCACTGGGGTCAGGATGTTGAGAAAGTGCCGTCGGAGCTGCCGGTAATAAGCCGAGCTGACATACACTCTGACTCGTAATTGGCAATGAAATCAGCAAAAGTACCAACTACAAGAGACAAAATATTGAGGAAGTGCCGTCGGAGCTGCCGATAATAAGCCTAGCTGACACGCACTTTAACACGAAAATTGCCGTAAGGATGTAAAATAAATGCCAATGAAATCAGCAAAAGCACCAACTACAAGAGACAAAGTATTGAGGAAGTGCCGTCGGAGCTGTTAACGCAACCAAAGATTGAGATAACGACCAAGAACATGACATACGCTGAAGCTAAACGCTGAAGCTGAAGCTAAACGTATCATAAGTTCGTGGTTCGAGAACTGACGTCAGCAAAATCCAATGAGATAAGCATAAAAACGCCAGCTACAGGCGCTTTAAATAAAGCACTACTGATAGGATATTCAGAAAGTGTTGCAGGAGCAAACCAATGCGAGCAGTCAGCTAAGCGCGTACAGCTGCTGAAGCTGACACTCTCTACCAGCTTCATGCGCTTTAAATTGAAAACTGACTACAGGAAACACAGCAAATGCCACGGCGCTGGAATGTTCGCGCTCCTTAGCGCATTAAAACTGAACTTGTGTACACTAATATTATAAAGAGGAAAACTTTGTTTGTTTGATTGTAATGAATAGGCTCATAAACTACTGGACCGATTTTAAAAATTCTTTCACCATTCGAAAGCTACATTATCCACGAGTAATATAGGCTATATCTTATCACGCTAAGACCAACAGGAGCGGAGCCACGCGGGTGAAACCGCGCGGCACAGCTAGTTTCGTATAAAAGCGCAATTCCTCACGCTTAGAATTAGACGCGACTACAGAACGAAATAAAAAAAAAAAGTAAAATTATTTAAAAGCACAACATGCACGTATTATTTTGATGGAATTATATTGACACAGAACTCCAGAAGTGAAGTGTATAAATATTTCAGGTAAATTAAAACAAAGAATCAGAATATTTTCTTTGAACCTCACCATCTCTCTATACTCCAGATCATCAACGGTATCCAACCACGAGTTGACGTACGGCCACCAGCCCCAATCCTTATAGTCGTTATATACCATACCGTTTCGAGATACTGTGGCTGGAGAGGCAACTGCTAAATCTAGCGTTTCTATTAATAGGGACACCTGGAATTATTGAAGTGAAAACTTGTTTAGCGGCGTTGGGTATAAAATCTTAAACGCGCGTCAGGACACGTGACCTGATCGAAGTTAATAATCAAGTTTTCACTTCTGCCGGCACTCCCGGAGTGCAACCCGTCTTTTTTTTTAAATGGCTATTGATGCTTTAAAATTATATTATAAAGTTATTTGTTTACATAGTTTTCAAAATAAGTAGTAGAACTGGAAATAGGAAAATAAAGGTAAAGGATATTTCTGAAAAATATATTAATAGAATTTCGGTTGAAGTGAATTTTAAAAAGTAAACAAGTTAATAAAATAACTGAAATAATCTAAGCCTATTGTTGTGCCTTTACAAATTTAATTTCAGGGAGAAATGTTATGCGTTTTGTAACACATTAAATAATTTAAGAAAATCTACAATACATTAAAAGATTATCAAATGAACCTGAGGTGGCATAGAAATCCTCTCACTATTGACAAGCGTTAGTAATTTATTGTCATCCATCACAGAATTGAGATTTTCGATCCAAATAGCATCCACGGGACCGTCGAAAATAATCCACTTTTGATCAGGCGATTCGTCTACAAAAATTATGGATATTTTTAATTTTTGAGCTAAGTAGAATAAATATCAACTGAAGACTCATGTTTAGAATGAAAATTTTAGGGAGTTGCAGTAAACATGTTTCTGGCTACATTAAAAGGTATTGCAAATATAACAAGGATAAGTTGACATGTTTAAAGCCGTTTATAATAAGTGTGGAGAATAACGGACATTCTGGCATTTAACGCAGACATTTGAACACCCTGTATTGATATAAACAAAGTTTTCAGAAATATTTTCGCCACGCTATTTCGTCAATCATCTTGATCAAATATTTAAAGAATTACCATAAAATTTGTCACATAGTATTTTTCCAAGCAAAATATAAGCCAACCTTGACACGTAGTCCTCATAATAGAAGACAGGACACCATCCTTCCACTCCCCCGTGGCCAAATTATACTCCCCATACAATTCCCCCAGGGTCAAAGCCTTCGGATTCATCGGGTTTACTTGAACATTCTCGAACCCCGGTACTTTTTCCCGTTTGAGCCTACTTAGAGTTGCAGCAAGCATCTTCCATGATACAGTCTTGGCTGTGTTTGTGTCGCCGAGGAGGATGCTTGAATGGCGGGAGTTCTGGAAATAAATAGGCACAGGATGACCCGCGAAATAATATAGAAAATAGTGCGTCGGGGATAGGAAAAATTGGATATACAGGGTGACCCACGTATTTATCATTCATTCAATTCAATGTTCAATTAATGCTGTATGTACCTTTAATTAATAGTCAATTTAGAATAAGATTTTATGTACGAATTCTATATTATGTTACAAATTGAGCTACATCTTTAAATAAATAAATAAATTATCATATAGAAACTAGAAAATAAAATGATGAATATTTTTTACGTAATCAGCGTTTGGAAAATAATATGTGCCTTTGATCTTTGTAAAGTCCGGTCGCGGAGCAGAAAGAATTTCGTACAATGACCTCTTTACCTACTGACAGTGGTCACAAACATTTTTGAATGAAGTACAGTTTACATGAAATATGTATTTGGAGGAGAAAATGTTTTTTACTAATTTATTAAATAAATGTCCTTTATTCATTTACAATACTTATTAAGTTATTAATTAGTTACATTTTAACTTTTTCAATAACAACGATATATCATATAAAAAAAAGTGTGCGTGTACACACATAAGAAGTGAAACTTCTTTATGACCTTATTTTTCAAAAAATAATTTACTATGTACAATATAACAGAAATACGTTAGTCTAACACGCGATTTCGACTTAGGCGGATTTTGATTGGACATAAAGAGTTTGCGGTTTATTCTTATAAATTTTGAATCCACAAAATCATAATTGAATACCTGACACCAATCAAGCAAACACAAACCTTACACTCTCAGGTTAAAGGTTTACAATCCCTAAGGGCGGCGGTCATTGCACCTGTGCGAGCAAGACACATTATTTTTACAAGGGAGTGACAGTGACAGGTAATAACAGGTTAATGTACGAAATTCTTCCTGCTCCGCGACCGCACTTTACACTAAATCTGTGACACCTTGTATAGACAGATAAATCGTTTCGTTGCTTTGGTTGTAAAACAATAAAAAAGTAACAAATAAAAATACAAAGAAACATTTATTTAATTTCTTTGCGTTGAAGACAGATATAGTGTTGCGAAAAGAAGGTTACAAAGGTACAAGTTAGAATCCCGCCTTGTTTTTCCCCTAAATGTTTATTTTTTAACAGTTATAAATTATACCTATTAATAAATTCGCCCTATTATCTGCTCACCTTGGTTTCAAACGTCTGTATGACCTTATGTAACGCCGCTCTAACAGGCTGCAAACCAGCCAGTCTCATCTCCGCAGATATAGCCGTTTCCAGCATTTCATAATCTAAAGTCGGCACTACAACATCTGGGAATATGTCTTGCATGATGCCGTCGAAAAGTGGTACATCTTTAGCGGTCAAACGGGCCACGTTCATATCGCGCATTGCAAGAATTACCATCTGGGTAGATAAAACGGATAATTATGTACGGAAAAAATAAAAAATAACATTAAATTAAAAGCTATATAAGCAATAAGCTAGTAATATCGATGAAAAACATACTCAAATTATAGTATCTGACATAATCTATTTTATATTAAGCAAAGTAATTATATTTATGAAAAGCAATGTGAAATTTTATTTTGTACGTATGTAATAAGCAAAACAAACTGGACGTAACTATACTAATATTATAAAGCTGAAGAGTTTGTTTGTTTGTTTGAACGCGCTAATCTCGGGAACTACTGGTCCGATTTGAAAAATTCTTTTGGTGTTAGATAGCCCATTTATCGAGGAAGGTTAAAGGCTATATATCATCACCGGGGTGAAACCGCGCGGAGTAGCTAGCTAGAGTTTCATAAATGGGTAAAATGACGTTTTAAGCGAATACCAATAAAGTGCAAATTTGAATGAACGTTTACAACGTCGTTCGGACCTTTTTGCGGCCATTTTAATAGACGATCTTGGGTCTTGTTATCAATGCTAAATAATGTAATTAAACCAACGTACCTCCTGTTCCGGTAAGTTAGGATAAGCCCGTCGTTTCACGCCCGCATACCGCAATAACGCAACCATTGACCGTAGACCGAAGTCGTAATGATCCTGTTTTGATAGCTGCTGCATAGCTAACTGGTATAGAGTGAACACCTGGATAATGTAAAAAATTCTTTAGAATTAAATTTGCATTGTTTTAAAGACGTTTGTGAGTTTGTGAAAATGCCAGATCCACTTAATAGTTTTTTATTTCAAAATTCTAGAAAAATTCCCCTATAGTAAGATTGGACGCCAATATGACGTCATGATATGAATATCAGGTTTTATAAACACAAATCAAGATTCTTATCTTTTTTAAGTTTACATAATAAATGTTTTACTTATTTTCCAACTTGTAGATGTGCTAAATATCCAAAAATATTGATATAAATCACCTTCTTAGCATTAATTTTATACGCCGTGAATCCATCAGAAAACAGCGTGTTCTCAGCAATGATTAGTGAGTCGGGAACGCACATGGCAATTGGACGGAACATTGACTTCAAATTGTCGGGTAGTTCTGTTCGACCCGCGTAACTGTGAAATGTAAGTATGTTATAATTTCTATTACAAGTTATTTTTAAGTACATACTTAAATTTATTAATATTAAGGTATTCAAAGTATATATTTGAAGATTTTATGTTGTGTTGACTCGTTTATGTTTTGATTATGTTGTAATAATCTTAGTAAAATGACATGACGTCTAAATGTTTTGTCGGACTAATTAATATGGCCAAAACAGCTGAAAAGATCTTGATGAGAGTTTGGAATACCATGTTAGTACTTGTTGCCCTGGTACCAAGCGACCAAAGTCACAATTAGAAGCTGTATTTATAATCATAAATGCAGCAATAACATCATTATAAACAAAAGAAAGAAAGCACATTGGGTCCAATAGAACAATTTTTTAATAATAATAATTTATTTATTTATTCAAGCAACCAGAACTCATTTTGAACAAACATTACCCCGGATTCATAGTAATAAAGATCCCACAGTTGCCATCAAGCTTAATCTCACATCCCTCAAAGACGAATCTCTTAAGAAATAGGGATAAAGCCAGTAACACAGCTAGTATCTGCTGAGCCACTACTGATAGGACTTCGATGTTGATGCGGTTGAACTCGTCGAAGCAGCCCCAGCAACCGCTTTGGGCTATACCTAGAGGGGATTTAGACCTATATTAGCAGGCTTTAAATGTTCAACATGCAGTATTGTATAATCCCATTATATTTTCGGTTAAATAAATAATAAATGAAATGTGCATCATTCACACATTCATTTTGTGTGTCAGAAAATACTTTTAACAATTTTGATTATAAGTACATTAAGGACCGGCGCAGGTATGACGGAGCGCAATGCAGAGCATTTTTTATTGTCAAACTATTATCGACAGTGTCCTCATGAAAATTATATTCAAAAGCGCAGCGTGCTACCTTTCGCGTTTTAAATTAATGCTTGTTTTTTGATTTTGAATTTGATTTTAATGAGGACAATGTCGATAATAGTTTGACAGTGAAAAATGCGCTGCGCTGTAAAAATACACACAACAATTCTGCAAGGAAATACACAGCAGGAAGAATTTACAGCAAATTTATTTAAGTGTATCTTGTTAGTAAAATGTATGTGGTGTATTTTTGTAGTCACTAACAATTATGAAGTATATTCTCATCAGTACCTGCAAAGCACTTAGCCATCGACTTATAATCAAGGCCATCAGAACAATTGGTGACCACCACCCATCGAGCGAGGGCCCTGCCCAGGTCCTTGGTGGTCTCCGTCTTGCCCGTCCCCGCGGGGCCCTGGGGACTGCCCCCGCGGAACAGGTGCAACGCGGTGGTTAGCGTTATGTAACACCTGGGACAGTTTATATGGATTTTTGTGTGTTTAGAAACTCGATTGAAGATTGACAGGGTTAGGTTTTTTGGAATTTACTTTTACATTTATGTTGATATTAAAGGTTTTTTTTTGAAATAAAATTTTAAAAAGTTGCTTATATTATTCGTTAGATCTATCGTCCACGTAATATGACAATAATTGCAAGACGACGAACGCATTACGAGCGGATGAAGCGACGTTGCCGCTCCGTAGTCCGTGCACACGATTTAGTTGTTTACACGCAAGATGCAGGCATTCGTCTTGCAAGCGTGCGCATAACGTGCATATTACGTGAAAATATGCCTAATTCGTTCATGCCCAAATGGTTAAGTTTTGAATACGTTTAAATTTGAACTCAATCAATAGCCCATTTTATACATTGCAATAATTTTTAAATATCTATTGCGTGATGTAAGCGAGCTTAAAATCAAAACATCAATAAAATAATAACCATACAAATTTTATACCTATCCGTTAAAGGCGTAATGACAAGTCTTCCAGAATTTCCAATATACTCATAAGTATAAATAGAGTTAGTGTTTGTCTGTCTAATGTAACAGTCCTCTCGCTCACGATCCCAGTAGAATTTCAGTTGAGAAAACCATTCAAATGCTGTTACCGTCATACAACCTGGAATTAATAATCTATATAAATAAAGCTGAAGAGTTTGTTTGTTTGTTTGCACGCGCTAATCTCGGGAACTACTGGTCCGATTTGAAACATTCTTTCGGTGTTAGATAGCCCATTTATCGAGGAAGGCTATAGGCTATATATCACCAACAGGAGCGGTGCACTGCGGGTAAAACCGCGGAGCACAGCTAGTAATATTGCTCGTATTATGTGATGCGTACAGCAGTTATTAATTATAGTAAATGTGAATCGCATCTATTTTCTAGAAGGTATTTGACTAAATATGTCATAAATTGTCTTTTAAACAGTCTAAATGGTGGAAGGCAATGTTTGCATTGAATTATGGTAGTGAAGAAATCGGTGTACTGGAAAACTTTTGTATTAGTCTATAGAATTCTCAATCCTGAGATCATAATCTGGGGCGAATTCTGCCGGTATCCTGTTATTATTGGCTGATTAGTCTAAATATATTTTACGTTGAAATCTAACTCACCCATTTTATACATCCTATCAACAGTGTCCCTTGAATGTATTTCAATCACGCACAACGCGTTAACTTTACACCGGAGGATCTTACTAATCTCCTTCCTTGACATATACTGTAGCGTGCTAAGGATTTGATTTTGCTTTTTGCGCAGTTTTTTCAAAGGTTTCTTTTCCTTCATTATTTCGCACCGACACAAGGTGCGAGTGCAGTCTGACGTCCATTGTATCTAAAAATCAGATGAAAATTAGATTTATATGCCTAAAATCTACAACAAACCTTTCAACTCCAAAATTTAAAATGCCTAAGTATGTACATA
This sequence comes from Colias eurytheme, assembly GCA_907164685.1. Taxonomy (NCBI): domain Eukaryota; kingdom Metazoa; phylum Arthropoda; class Insecta; order Lepidoptera; family Pieridae; genus Colias; species Colias eurytheme. The sequence continues at coordinate 30,677 of CAJQZN010039942.1, forward strand.
CATTAATCTTGTTTATGTGACTATATATTACAGACTTTAAATATATTTATTTTTTATTGCGGCTTCGTTCTAGTAGAAAAAGGATTAGATGTAGCCTACTGTAAAATTTCGGGAGGGTACGGGAAAGCGTTGCGTACAAGATTTATAGGATAATAGAATGCGTATTTTTATAATACCTTACTGCATGTTATTCCAAGCTGTCCAGGCCAATCGTTGATCCATTGCTCTCGCTGATAGCGACACTTTCTCAAGGCAGCTCTTGTTAAAATCAGTTGCTGAAAAACAGTTTTGATAATTGCTCTATGTTAACCACAACTCTACCTTCATTGTTTTTATGCCTACAAAGAGGAAACTGAACCATACAATACTATTCTTCTAAACATAACTATGTATTTTTTTTAATAAAACTTTTTAAACGCTATTTATTCATTATCATTTAACTCGACGTTTCGAACAGTTTTATAGCGAGTTTGGTCACGGGGAGACTCTTTCTGTAATACCTTTGCTATTTCTAAATTGATATCCAAACTTTAGAAACGGTTTACAACTACATCAAAGCAGTGCTTACCTCTCGTAGCACAACTCTCATAGTATTCTCTAGGCCTAGTAACCACACTTCAGCTGGCCCATCCAACACCAAGTTATATTTCCACTCGATGCACTCACCATCGTCAGACATCATAGCTTTCGCTACGGGTAGACCCAGAGCGTTCTAGGCAGAAATTTGTGTTAATCGATATACAGAAAAATTAATCGCGGAGATTGGATTTTTTATAATTGGATAAAAATTATTCATCGTATTTTGCATAATATATACTTATAGGTACATACAGTAGAAAATGTGTCAACATTTATATTTTTTTTTTGCTTAAAATATTTTAATTCAGAATTTACGACGAAGTTTGTCTGAAGCAAAACCCTTCCAACTCATATATTACGCAGTTTTCTAAAGAGCATATGCAATTTTGAACCTTACTGTCACGAAATAAGGTGTTACTCTTAATAAAAATTTGCAAAATTTGATCATTGGAACTTAAGAATAACAAAAATAAAACACAATTTAAAGATTGTCAACATTTATTTTCATACATATCACAAACAAAAAAGTTTCATACAAAAGTTAAATAACATAATGTTAAAACAGAACTTTGTTGTAACTTAGTAGTTAACTCAGACTCCACTGTTAAGTAAGAATATATCTCACCAATGCATCAATCACTTAACCAAATCATATAACCAAAAAACATATTATTTCATTTTCAATATGATGACTATACACAATACAAATAATAAGAATGTATGTTTATCTTTACGCCCATGCTTCACCTCTTTTCATTTCATCACAAAAGAAACAAATGAAATAAACAAAAATTTCAGTACAAATATAACTATGTCATAGGATCATCAAACCATAAAGATACATTTTCATTAAAACTTCATCTCTTCACTTAACTTAATGGTTACAAAAATATAGTTCAGAGTGAGCACATAAACAGAATCCTACCTTGAAAGACAACAATTCTTCAACACTTGACTTAATCAACTTCTTTCCTCGGACGTTTATCAACAAACTTCTCCCAAGTTACTTTGTTTTGATTCAGATTCTCGTCGTTTAAAATAAGACTACCGTACCTTATTAGTTTATGGGATATAGACAGCATGACTTTGAACAGGGCTTTCTTATCTTGGTCAGATCGGCAAGATAATACCATATGAAAGTAATGGTTGAGCAGTGACTGTGCTTTCGCACTGGGGTGATTCATCAGGAGTATTGTGAGTGCCTGAAATTGTATGTTAAGTCCTGTTAGATTTCAATAAAAATATTAAGTATTGTCACTATTAGTAAAATATCTATACTAATATTATAAAGAGGAAAGGTTTGTATGTATGTATGGTTTTCACGCATAAACTACTGGACCGATTTTAATGAAATTTGGCACAGATAATAATAATAAGATAATCTTTAGACCCTGAGAAAGAACATAGGCTACTTTTTATAGCGAATATGTACCACGGGCGAAGCCGGGGCGGACCGCTAGTTATTTATAATAAACTATTAACAACTACTACAAGTAAGAAATCAATCCACATTTAACAACTAATTCCTATTTTTAACAATTGTTGTTGATACATTTTACATGTAAACTTGTTCTTGTGCTATAATTATTTATCATCATGAAGCAAATATACAGCAAATTATTACTACATATTATATGCTTACACACAGCAAAAATTATATTAAAACTTACTCGTGTATAAATATGGTGATTCAATATCTTGGAATTGAAGTCCAAATAGACAGATTTCTTCAAAATGTACAGCAGTTTGTTCCAATCATGATTATAAATGGCTCTATTAAGAGCAATCATGTACATCCTCTTCCAAGATGAGTCCAACTGCTTTGTGTCTGTTATCATTCTGAATCTTTGTTTATCAATCATGGTGTGCCTACAGAGGTACAGCCGTGGTGTCGCTTTGGTTGCCAAAAAGCTCATGACTCGTTTCTGGACAATTAAAAGATATAAATATTAAAGCTGAAGTTTTAAGAACCTTTGAAATCTTCTTCTTATATATAAAATTCTCGTGTCACAATGTTAGTCTGCATACTCCTCCGAAACGGGTGGACCAATTCTCATGAAATTTTCTGTGCATATCGGGTACGTCTGAGAATCGGCCAACATCTATTTTTCATATTATGTACCACGGGCGAAGCCGGGGCGGACCGCTAGTCTTATATATAAAATTCTCGTGTCACAATGTTAGTCTGCATACTCCTCCGAAACGGGTGGACCGTTTCTCATGAAATTTTCTGTGCATATCGGGTAAGTCTGAGAATCGGCCAACATCTATTTTTCATATGTACCACGGGCGAAGCCGGGGCGGGCCGCTAGTATTTATATAATAATATTTATAGTCAATAACTTTTGCATTAAATAGACAGTAACGTCGTAGACAGTAATTTTTCGGTCGTAACTTTTACAGCTAAATACTAAACTACTGTAATACTAAATCTAAAGTACTTACTACAGATTTTTCAGGTAAAAAGTAACATTCCGCCAACTCTTCTTTGGTTAATTTAGCCTTCGGTTCATCATCCCCGGTGTTTGAGGAATCATCAGATTCTGCTGCCGATTCCATATTTTCATCAATAGAAATACATTTTTTGCTTCTTAATTTCATTATTTCACAATCCTTATCGCAATGCACTTTAAAAATTGTTTTGAAAATAAATGCGCGAAAAAAGTTCAAACAACAACATGTGTCTGATGAAATTAAAAGTGACAGAACTCAATTTTAGGGATGTCGGAAATGCAATAAAGTATCGATATATATCGTATCGATGTTTTTTGAAAATATCAATATCGATATTGATATTTTTATTTTAAAATATCGATATATCGGTATGATTTGACAGAGAATATTCGTGCTCTAAAAATTAATTTTTTTGTCTAATCGAAATTCTTATTCAATCATCTTACATTTCTACGGGTACTCAAGTACAGAAATATGCGCGTTTTGAGGTTATAATAGTCGTCCTCAGTCGTGGTAATAATACGGACGGGCAGACGGCAGTTGAAATTGAAATTGACTAACAGAGTTGCCAACTTAAAAACCAAACTATAAAACAGCAAATCAAGTCGACCAAAAACAAAAAATACATAAAATATAATTTGTCAAAAGATGTTAGTATAAAAAAAGTATTTTTGGGATTTTTTAATGTTAAAACTTATAAATGTCTATTGGTTTGAAAAAAATATCGGTTTTTATACCTTTTTGATACTTAGAATTTTATATCGATACATCGATATATCGAACTATTAAATATCGCTCAAAAATATCGATATATTGAAAAAAAAATTGGTTGTCTGTAAAGTCGGTTTACTGACGATAGTTGAACGTGACAACGTTTGATTGTGCTTCTTTGTCGCTCGTTCCGCGCTCTCGCTTGCACTTCAAGCCTATGGAACGCCTCAAAGCGAGGTAACGCCGCATGAGTCATGTTTTTTCGTGCGTGCAGCCGACTCTATCGAATTAAAAGACGTTGTCACGTCAATAATAACGATATATCGATGTATCGATATTTTTTCAACAAGCCTACTCAATTTTGACAACTGAGTACCTACTGAGTACTGACCACATTTAAAATTATTTCAGTGTAGTCGCCAGTCGGTACGCGCTAGTGTATTTAAAAATGTATTCAAAAAATAAATTTATAGTTAGAAGATACATATTTAATAAAAGTTTTCAGGTACCTAACTGTATTACGAAGAAGGAAATTGAAAAAAATATTTGAAGTGTAATCGCACAGTTACAAAGATACCGCCACGATACCGCGTGAAAACTGTGTTGCTCCAGAATCGTTATTAATTTGCTCATTTGTAAGCAAAAGGAAGGCAAAAGGTAATAAAAACATTATTAATTCTGTTTTCTGGATGGAATCCATTGATATTAATTAGAATGAATTAGTTTTTGTGTTTGTGAAACAAACAAAAAATTCTCGTGGTTTTGTAAAAGGTAGAAACAACAAATATAGCATTCCCAAGGCATTCCCATAAATTTGTCACTGAAGTTTCAAACAGATAACGTAATTTTTAACCTATTCCATAGCTTCTATCGCGGGCCTTGAGCGCGGGGACCGAATCCAGAAATTCCGTAACGAAAAAAGTAAAAACCTCACGCTCCCCACTCCGACGGGCGCGGAGGTGTGGCTTGAAGGCATAGCATGCAATAGCTTTACCGCGGCAGTCCCCGAGTGCCACACGTCTTTTTTATAGGTGTTTTCTTCGTAACGTTTTATTATATAAATTGGTCTATACAAGGGTCATTGTAAAGTTATTTATGAATTTTAATAAGAATTCTAAAATATATTTTTTGCAGATAATTACATAAAGACTTTGAATAAACAATATGCAGTACCTTATCAATCCTAATTTTGTTGACATTATCAAAAAGTTTCTTCAAATGAACTTGTATCAATTGCGGCTTTTTTGAATTTCCCAATATTTCTAGCAAATCGTCGTTGGATATAAAGTAAAATCTTGGAAAAAGTTGTCTTTTGGTTTCTAAATATTTTTCTAGAGCACGCAATATTCCATCCAAGTTATCTACCATTGTATTAAGCTTATTGAATAAGTAAGGGGCTGGTTTATATAGGCAAGCTTCAACTGCATTTGTTCCAGCATACATACTAAAAATGGATTATAATAAATTTATATCTGCAATTTATATCTGCAATCTACTAACATAAATTGGCTACCCTAAGAGTACCAATAATTATGAAAATTTCTGTATAAATTAGATTTTATATAAAACCAAATACCAACTTGCTAGTTATTTCCGTCCAGTCGTTACAAAGTGCATCGAAAATCTTTACTTCATTCGGCAATTGCTTTCGAATATCCTCCCCGCTAAATATACTTTCAAGATAGAGATAACGTCTTTGTACTTGCAGTGAGATCTGTATTAAAATTAATTTGAGAATATAATATTTTTTTTTTAATGTGAATTCAAGGCTAGAATTTCTATTCAGTTACTATCATAACAGAAATCACCTCTATGCATTCAGCTACATATCCTAACGACTTTTCCCAATAATCAACCTCTTTTATGAAAGGCTCGACGTATTTCGTCGATTTCATTGAAGACAGTTGCACTTGATGGTCTTCCAGGAACTAAGAAATTATAATTATAATTATTATTGTCAAGTTTGATTCACTTTACCACTGTATTGTGATGTCATAATATCAAACCTGCATAACATCTTCAACATTTTTGATTTTGTACATTTCTCCTCGATGATGTTGCATTTCATAGGTTGTATTTTTCCAAACCTCACGAATCGCTTTGAGACCGTTTTCAATATTAAGTTCCATTGTAGCTGCATTAGATATTTCAGCTATATCTTCAGCATACGCTTGGAAGTTAAGTCGCATAATCAACTCTAACTTAAAATCTTCCGAATTTTGATCGAATTCTCTGTTAATAATAATAGGTGTTTCATTTTATGTCTAAAATGTTGCTACGACTACTAACAATAACGTATCAGGAACTAATAAAACAACGTATCTGCTACAATACCAATTTATTTAATACGCTTTTACTTACACGCCCATAAGCGTTTTAATTCTATCCCAATGTCGTTC
>CAJQZN010039944.1:13389-32890 GCA_907164685.1 Colias eurytheme
AAAAAAAAGCATAAATAATAATAATGTTAAATCTAAATTAAAATTGCATTTTGTAAACAACCTGTATATTGTATAATGTGGTATACCTAATTGTCTTTAACTTGTCGCGAGCACACGAGCGCGCTGTGCATCGTATTTGTCGTGGATAGATTGCTTTGCATGCCGGACAAATCTTTGTGGTTTTTGGCATGTTCAATTATGTAAAATGTATTTGTTATTGATAAATAAATAAATAAAAAAAAATAAACATATTATTCTATTATGGCGCGCACAAACTGTTCGGTTTACGGATGTAAATCTACATTGAAATCCCAGAAGGAAGCAATATTTCAGAAAGATTGTATTAATTGTATCTGTTGAATTAAAATCAAAGCTATGTATATGTTGTCCTCATTATTTTCTAATCAGATTGTACATCCCAATGCGAATGCATTACTTAGTTAAATGTTATAATATACAATTAAGAACGTCCAAAAATAAAGTGTCCACGTAAATAATATTTAGCAGTGCAATATCGGTAATTATATATTTATGAACAAATAATTACATCAGATTTAATAATCGCAATTATTTTGAATGTACATATGAATAAAGATTTCATCATAATATTAATAAACACAATTGTTTTATTTCCCATTTGTTGCAACCCTAGCGTATTTTCGTGTGGCAGCGTAAGTACCTACGCTGGCGGCGGCATCGCGCGACGTCAAAGGCGATTCCTTACTGTAGGAAATAATATTGTAATACTGTGATATTAGTCATTGTGACTAGCCGTGATTGGTTGATTAATTGACAACCACGATTGGTCGGATGTGTGCAAAGTATTCTTTTTTACTTTTCCATATTATTTCTACGCGCCGGCTTTATACATTATGGACATTTAGGCCCTCGACACGTGATTGCCCTATACTCGCCCAATGCTGCCCATTGTGAAGAGAGATCCATTACAATTATGTTTTGTCACATAAACATCGCGATACATGCAATGTACAATAATTGACATTAGAACGTTCTCGAACTTCGCCCATAATTAAAAAGTACATACCAATCTGATCTGTACTCCCTCCACCGAAGTCCTCAAATTGTGTTTACCCAAGTAAACAGTCAGGGTGTTTTTGTTGACTACCCTACTCGATTCTTTGAGAGTAACGCAGTGGGCTGCAGTGATGATGTGCTTGTGTGTCACGAGGGTACCTCCGCAAATGTATTTGTTGTCTACTGTCTGGAAATATATAAGTTAATATTTGAAAATTGTTTAGAAGAATAAAAAAAAGCATAGGTATGGTAGGTTTTGATTCTGAAAAGTGAATCACAAAATGTGTTGCTGAGAGTAAACTCAAGAACGACTTATTCAATACGGCAATTTTTTATATTTTGATAAGGGTGGTTAAGGCATAATAAGTATGGTTCTTATGGAGAGAAAACAGAAGACAGATGGAGAAGACAGAACAACTGCTGGGGCAGCTACATCAAATTATAAAATAAATATATAGGTAAGTATTACCTTCCCAGTTTAATGGTAACTAATTAATAAACTTACTATTCGAAAGATAAGGTACCATTTAAACGTACGTGTAACAAAATTTGTAGAATATAAGGATAATAAATCAACCCTTCAACAAATATATCATGTTATATCTGTTTGAGTGATTGATTTATTTCGCAGAGGTTGAAATCGTCCTTTCTCGGTGGAATAAAATAGATACATACATGAAAAATATGTAGAACGTTTTTTCTGAGTTATCGAGTCTATTTTAGTAGATACACTATAATCTATGTATAAAACCAACTATGCTTGGTTTTTTTTATTGCTGAAGATATTCCTATAAAATATGAATTTTCTCATATGTATAGGTAAGGTGTTGTTATCTTTAAATTTAAATTTTATTTAAATATCCATCTAATTTCGATTGCGATAAATTAAATGACTAGACTTGATAGCGGTCGTAAAATCTTTAACTATATTTGTTTGTACCTGCGTTTGATACAAAGCAATCTGCCACGGCCATTGCCCTTCCAAAGTAGGTTTCCCGTTCACAACCAAGGGGTTGGGGTTATTTCTAACCACCTTGCCACATTGGTCCTGGAAATAAATAATTAAGAAATAAATCAAAAATATATTGACATGATAAAATATGGCACATTTATATGAGTGCATAAATCATAGCATCCTACATTAGTAAATCATTTAAATTATGATTCATTAATATAACTTGCGGGGTAGAAAATGTCGTTCAAACGAATGAGTTAGGTAGGTACACTTATCCTTTTAAATCAGTGATAGGAATTTTAGCAGCCGTACAAATAAAAACTTGCTTATTCAAACCTTCTGCAATGCATAGATATGATAAGAATAAATAAAGAATAAGGATGTCATAATTTCTTACAAATAAATTTGGAATAACGTCGATGTAACTATGCTCACGCTATGCAATAGGCGCAAAGCGGCAACGTCGCAATTCATTCACAAAATTATGAAAAACATTGAAATTGTCTATGGTTAAGCCTTGGTGCTGTCATTTTGCTGACGCTCGTTTGACTTCGTCGAATTTGTTGTGAAGTTTCATCATACGATGTTCTGTTTATTTATTTTTTAAATATCTATTGGAAATAATTTAAATATATCATTTGCTTAAATGATAGATAACGCTATCCAATATCTGGAGAACAGAAGATAAACCCACCTTGAGATAGAGAGTTGCCAAATAACTGGTACTCAAAACATACAACTCCAGGCTTAGAAGATTTATATTTTCAACGAAAGTGTATATTATTGTGATTTAAGTTTAGAAATAAGTTTTATGTATGTATGGTTTGGCGCATGTTGTAAATAAATAAATCATTATAAATATCAAAAGGGTTTTTCATAATTTCGTATATTTTGACATTACATACAAAATTTTCCATTTCAATAGGTACGTAATGAAATTATTAATTTGCTCAACTTTTTCTACTTCCCGTATTACTCTCATTGCTATTATCTCAAATTTAGATTGAAAATTGCTTCTAAAACTTGTAAAACACAGCACAATGTACTAAAAAATATTTTATAACTCGGTTATGTCAAGGTTATGTCAGACTTATACTAGGGTGGTAGCCGTAATAAGGACGGAATAGCATTAGTATGAATACTTATTACGAAGTTATACTAGGTTACATTTATTTCGTGTTTATTTGTATGATTTTTCCTTATTCTTAGTTTATTCTTTGCATAAAATGCTATAACTCGTTTATTTGTACGGCTGTAGGAATTTATGGACCAAAGTCTGTTAAAATTTATTAAATGTAGGTACCAATTTTTTAAACTTTTTTTATTGTTTGATAAAAAATGCATACCTACTACGTATGTTTAATTAACAAAGGAGGAAAAGTTATTAATAAATTGATTTAACTGCGTTTTAGATAAACGTTGTGTCTTTTATAATGATCGATACTATCAATATGATCAAATGACGTAGAAAATTATTGCAAGGGCGTAGTTGACACGTTTACGTATATTTGAGTTATTTACACAGAAGATACGTTTATGTATTGAACAACTTATGAACACAATTTTTTGTGTTGAAGGCAAGAACTATATAATACTAGCTTTCCACCCGCGGCTTCGCCCGCGTTTTCAAAGAAAAACCCGCATAGTTCCCGTTCCCGTGGGACTTCCGGGATAAAACCTATCCTATGTGTTATTCTGATGTATAAGCTATACTGTTGTAAAGTTTCATTCAAATCCATTCAGTAGTTTTTACGTGAAAGAGTAACAAACATCCATACATCCATACTTACAAACTTTCGCCTTTATAATAGTAGTAGGATTTTGTTTAATACAGCTATACATGAAAAGGACATCCAAAAAAGTTTATTTGTTCCAAATTAAATATTCTTAAAAGCCACAAAACAACATTATCCATAACTATGTATATATGTTACTAGCTGCTCCGTGCGGTTTCACCCCCGTGGCTCCACTCCTGTTGGTCGTAGCGGGATGATATATACCCTATAACCTTCCTCGATAAATGAGCTATCTAACACCGAAAGAATTTTTCAAATCGGACCAGTAGTTCCCGAGATTAGTGCGTTCAAACAAACAAACAAACAAACAAACTCTTCAGCTTTATAATATTAGTATAGATATGTTCCATAAAGTAGCCATAAATTGTTTTATTGATGTTGTTGAAGTTCTAACAAAATTTATGATAATTAATGAGTAAGGTATACGTTTGGAAACTGGATGTAATAAATTAATTAGCCTTGTGGTCGACTGGGAACAACCTATATCAGGTATTTAAGAACGAGTTTTTGGTAAAAGGTCATGTAGGTGAATCTCATTAAACTTATTACATAATTATTATCTTATTTCTGTTAATGATACATTTTTTTAATAAATATAATTTGCTAAAGTAATCCTACTCATCCTATCTTACTAATATTATAAATGCGAAAGTTTGTGCGGATGGATGTGTATGTGTGTGTTTGTTACTCTTTCACGCAAATACTACTGAACCGATTACAATGAAATTTAGCACACATATAGAGGGTAACTTGGATTAACACATAGGATAGGTTTTATCCCGGAAATCACACGGGAACGGGAACTATGCGGGTTTTTCTTTGAAAACGCGGGCGAACCCGCGGGCGGAAATCTAGTCTATAATATTTGCATGTAATGATTATTATATGCTTTCCTTGTTATATTTTGTTTACTTAAATAAACATTTGCTCGATACCTATATAACGATGTTTTCGAGTTATATTGATTTAAGTAGGTATTTAATAATATACAGATTGATTAGTGAAATCTATAATGAATGCCACAAAAGCCACAATTTACTTTTACCAACTAGGTAAAACGTAATTTTGTTGAGTTTCTGGGGTTTACCATGAAGTCTTAAAGCAGTATTATTGCCATCACTTTCCCACACTCAAAATAATATTGCTTAAAGACAGTTAGAACGAATCAAACAGCATGAAGGAATTATTTAATCGAATAAAAATTAAATGTTACTTACTCTCGTGTTCCGATTATTGTTCTCCGAATATTCGTTGCTACTGCTACTGCTGGAACTCGAACCTGGGACTATGAAGGTGGGTTGACCTCCCTCGAAATAGTCACTAGGGTCTGGCTTCCTATAAATTATAACATTGTGGTTATAAATTAATTGAAAAATGGATATATTGTAGTTCTAAATAATTGGTACGGCCTACGTGCTCCAAAATTAGAAAAATAAAAAGTAGCAGAAAAAAGGGAATGCTAAGTAAAAAATATATTTTGTTTTGTTTACCAATGTCTTCTGGAAGCTCAATTTATCTGTTTGGGTTTTAATTGTAAACATTAGAATTTATTACTGAATGATATTATAAGATATTTTCTTTCCAAAACCCTTTTTTTTAATATCGGAGTATTAGTATTAGGTATACCACAGTATCTTTATATGTATTACAAAAGTTCCGTAATAAAATTGCTATATTATTTATACAGGGTGTCCCGTAAGTAGTGGACCAACGGGTTATGTATGGGGAGGAGAGAGACTTATTATCTAACAAAAATACTAAAATATATTGTAATAATCCCATAAAGTTTTTCATTTATGCTTTATTTTCAAAATTTGATAAAAATATCATCCACATAAGCTAAGTATGAACTTTTACCATTTCTGTTTTTATTTTCAAGGTAGTTAAGGATACAGAAGTCTTCCTAATTAAAATGATACTCAAGCATAATAAACAACAACAAGAAAATTAGACCAAAAAATGGTTAAAAATTTTACGTTTTAAAGTTTACGGACTGAAGTTCAAACAAAGCTGGTGTAAATAAAATGTATGGTCTAGGACAATAAATTTAAGTATTTTTGTTAGATAATAATTAAAAAGTCTCTCTACTCCCCATAACCTGTCGGTCCACTACTTACGGGACACTGTATAAATAATATAGAAAACTGACAGATGTCAACAGCTGAGTGAATATCAGCTCCTTAGTTTTAAATTCAAAAATCATATTAAATTCAATAATTACTTGTAAAAACAGTATAAATTAGTAATAGTTAACTATCTTATCAACGTACAAGTGTTATTTAATGTGAAATACGTATAATTACGTGACTGAAGCTGCGTTTTGTATAACGTGGATGTCAACGGCAACGGAAATTCAAATTCGAATTTCTTCTTGGATAAAACCAGGGGAGTACTAGTTTTAATATATCTTATTTATAGATACACACAACATTCACATTCATTTAAAGTTTAAACTAATAACACTGCTCATATTTTATGAGTAACGTCACAATAAATACATGAGCGCATAGTTATCGTCTCACTTTGCTTGACAAGTTGGAAGCAATTTAGAGGACAAAAACTAATAGCTCCAGACAAAATATACTTCAGTTCTAATACAAAACCTATATCTTATCCATTCACTATCTACTCTTTTCTTATAATTAAACCATATTAAGCCTATCTAACACAAGCAAAATTGTTTTAATTGTATCATATTATTATATACAATTTTTAACATCTATTTCACCTGTTTCAGCAACTAAAATTACAACATGCTGACCCGCAAGGCAGTGGCCAAAGATATGGAAAACAAACTAAAGGCCACACTACAGGATTTAAAGGCTTCTCAATCCCTGTGTGAACAACTCTTGCTGGAGAGAGAGGAACACGAGGTAGAAATCCAGAAAATAATAAACAAGAATACTAGTCTGAAGGCCGAGCTAGCTGAACTCCACACTCAATATATGGACAGCCAAAACAAATGCACAGCCCTTCAAGACCTTGTCGACAGCTTCCAACAGTGTTCCAATGACCACGAGAAGGCTCTCAGTCGTATCGCTGAACTGGAATGCAGTTTAATGGAGGTTCAGGAGGATAACTCCAAGCGGCTATGCAATTCATCCAACAGTCTTTTTGGTGAACTGCTTGAATGTGGACAGTTAAGTGGTTTTGAAAACAGTAGAAACATTAAGTTCAATTCACACAACAAATTGAAAAAATATCTTAGATTAAGTAAGTTTATAAAACGTACAAAATCAATTATTAGAAATAGATTTTCATGGAAAAATGTAGTACAATTACAAAATAAAAATAACAGTCTTGTGAAAGAGTTAGATAGATATCATAGGGACTTAGAACATTATAAAATGATATATGAAGTGGAAACTACTGAACTGAAGGAGAAAATAGACTCATTAAATGATACATTACTTGACCTCAACCAAAAATATTCTGCTGCCCAGTTACAAATTAATGAACACATAAAAGAGGCAGATTACCTAATTAAGTTAAGCAATGAAAATATGGATCGTTTCGAATCTCTAACCAATAACTATGTATGTAAGTGTTCAATAAGTGACAATAAGCAACAGTCGCCCCATAAGCTAATTGACTGCACTGATATACATAGTATTCAATCAACGGCAACAATTCCATCTACTAAAACGAAACATCTTTCCACGCAGGAAATTATTGTGTTGTCAGACAATATTGGTCAGGGATTTGGCGCTTTGCTTAACAATTTGGGGCATAAAGTAACTAATTTTTGTACTCCTAATAGTTCATTTACATATATCATGAATTCATTAGATAGTTTTACTTTTAATGAAAATAGTATTGTTATTATATTATATGGAGATAGTTTTAAATTAAAAAAACATGACATAGATATAGGATTTCAAAAAATGTTAAAAATTAGTAGTGAGACAAAATGCAAATTTATGTTGTGTACATTACCATATTTGCCTGGTTTGACACAAAATCAATATAAATTTATCTATAATATTAACTTGAAATTATATAATTTAACAAATCATCATAGTGATGCATTTATATATTTTGACATAAATTCTTGTATTAAATCTTTTTGTTTGACAAAGAATACAGTGTATCTGCCATTTAGATATAAGAGAGAACTTGCTATGTTAATAGCATATAAAATTATTAACCAGTCTGGTACATGTTTAGTATCAGACCCTGGATCTACTATAATTTTATGTAGTAGTAATTATATTATACATCAACCTAGTTTAAGTGTTGACAGACAATCTAGCCCTAAGCTAGATTTAAACTAGTTTATAAGACAACAGCTAAGCAGTCTTTTTCTATTGTGCATCAAAATATTCAAGGCTTGGCTAGCAAATTATTAGAAATAGAATTATTTTTAAATCATAATAGAATTAAAATATTTTGTGTAACAGAACATTGGCTTAAACAATGTCAGTTGTTAATAAATATTGATAATTATAAATTAAAAAGTATATACTTTAGAACAAACGCTATTCATGGAGGTTCTCTTATTTTTGTACACAATAGTTTAAAATGCAAGGAACGAACTGACATTGTTAGCCTTTCTGTAGAACGGACCATTGAACTGTCCTGTGTGGAGCTGGAGCGTTATATTATTGTTTGCGTTTATAGACCCCCTTCCAGTGACTATAATATGTTTGAGACAGTCATGGAAGAAATATTAAAGCGTTTAAGTAGGAGTAAAAAAAAAGTTATAGTATGTGGTGATTTTAATATTGATATACTTTTACAAACACAAACGGCAACACGAATTGTTAATTTGTTTCAGTCATTTAATCTGTATAAACTTTTTAATGAACCCACACGAATTACACCTACTTCTGCAACCTGTATTGATAATATATACTGCGACTGCAACTGTTTAGAGAAAAATATTCTCAATACACTCACTTCGGATCACTGTGGCCAGAAAGTAGTTTTTGAATGGGATTGTTTACCTGAATTTAAAAGAATTAATGTTAGGCCTATAACTAAAAAAGGCATTAATAAATTTAGAGATAATATTAATAAAAGCCTGCCCGTACTGAATGATCAATCCTGTCATAATAATCCTTGTGAAATGTTTAAAAATCTTTTTAATTTAGTGCATAATGAATTTGAAAAAATATTTAAAGTTAAATCTTTAAATATTACCAAGGATTTACCATTTAGTAAATGGGCGACACCTAGCATACATAGGTGTAGGATCGTTCTTTATGAGTTATATGGTATGAAGCAATATAATAAAGACCCATCTTTTCTTAGTTATGTTAGAAATTACTCAAAAACTTTTAAAATTGTTTGTTTTACTGCGAAGCGTTTGTATATCAGAGATAAAATACGCGACTCCGATAATAAAGTTAAAACAGTTTGGTCTATTATTAATGGTGAAATGGGTAAAAGCAAATCAAGTAATACCATAAAACTTGTTAATAATGGCATGGTTATTGACAAAAATGCTGATGTTGCGCTTGCATTTGAAGATTTCTTTAGTAGTGTCCCTGCTAGCATTACTAATAATTTAAATTCGTCTTCAGCACTTGCAGAGACCTTTTTGAGGGACCATGTTGCGGGGTGCAGCACATTATTTGAATTGCGACACGTAACTGCTAATGATATTGTTACAGCCTTTAAGACACTAAATTTAAAAAATACTTGTGATCTTTGGGGAATGTCCGTAAATTTAGTTAATAATATAATAGAAAATATTGCGAACAATTTAGCTTTTATATTTAATAAGTGTTGTGACTATGGTACATTTCCTAATTTATTAAAGCTTAGTAAAGTTATACCTCTATTTAAGAAAGGCGATCAAGAAGACTGTAACAACTATAGACCTATCTCGATTTTACCAACATTAAGTAAGGTATTCGAAAAGTTAATATTAAACCAATTGACTAGTCACTTTGCATCTAATAATTTGCTGCACACCAAACAGTTTGGTTTCACAAAGGGGCGCTCAACCACAGATGCTGGAGTTGCACTACTAACACATATATATAAGGCATGGGAAAACTCAAAAAATGCTTTGGGGATATTTTGTGACCTCTCCAAGGCATTTGACTGCGTTGAACATTGTACCTTATTGCGTAAACTTAATCACTATGGGATTAAAGGACAAGCTCAGAACCTCATAGCCTCATACCTGCATGATAGGATACAAACTGTAGTTGTTAATGGAGAACGTTCTAGCGGTGCGTCAATTAACATTGGTGTTCCACAGGGATCTATTTTAGGACCCTTCTTGTTCTTGGTATATATCAATGATCTACCTTATTATTTACAGGATAGGTGTGAAATAGTTCTGTTTGCAGATGATACCTCATTAATATTTAATGTGGATAGGCATGACCCAAATGTTGACGAAGTGAACAGTGCTCTTTTACACATATCCGACTGGTTTACTGCTAATAATTTATTATTAAATGCCAAAAAAACAACTTGTGTTGAATTTTTACTACCAAACGTTAAAAAGTTAAGCAGAAATATTACCTTGAACGGGGAGGTATTACACCCTACAGAATCGACTGTATTTCTTGGGTTAACATTGGACGAGAAACTACAGTGGGGAGCCCATGTCAACACCGCTGCAGGTAAGCTCAGTTCAGCAGCATATGCAGTCCGAAAGGTAAGGCATCTCACCGATGAAGATACAGCTAGATTGGTTTATTTTAGCTACTTTCATAGTATTATGTCCTATGGAATTCTACTATGGGGCAGGGCAGCAGATATAGAAACTATATTTATCTTACAGAAAAGAGCCATTCGTTCTATATATAATTTACGTGCTCGGGACTCACTAAGAGATCTCTTTAAGAATACTGGTATCCTTACTGTACCATCACAGTATATATTTAATAATATTTTGCATGTACACAAAAACGCCGACTTACACACAAGAGTAGGAGATAGACACTGTTATGGCACAAGGAACAGAAATAGAATTGAAATGCCATTTTTCCGATTAGCTAAAGTTAAAAATTCATTTATGGGTCAAGGTATACGCTTTTACAATAGAATTCCTCATAATATTAAAGAGTTTAGTTGTTCTAAATTTAAAACTTATATAAAAAATGTACTAGTTCAGAGAGCGTACTACAGTATTCAGGAATATATGGACGATAAAAACCCATGGAGGGTTGTCGCGTAAAAACCACAGGACAGTTCTTTGGCATGTTATTACAATACTTATATGTTGTTACATATGTATTTTGTAAAATTGTAAAACTGACATGATTTAAAAGAGCAACTATGGAGTTTCTTGCCGGTTCTTCTCCGTAGATACTGCTTTCCGAATCGGTGGTAAATTTTAAAATATGTAATGACGTTTCAAAAGTGCTTCTTTAAGAAGTCTAATTGAATAAATAAATGTTTGAGTTTGAGTTTGAATACTTATAGCAATTTTACAAAGCTATCGTAAATTAAGGAGTGCAAAAAAACCATGCGAAGTTGCAGGCTTACAATATACCTAGACATGCGCCTTTGCTTAAGGTATGCCATCACCGATAAATTTATATAATCATATTCTTACCTGCAGTTTAGTATGCATATTTATCAACAGGATGAATTAATCTATATATAAATTTTGAGAATTTTTGGCAAAACATTTCTATCGATTCTTTGTCTTATTTTTGGTGTATCTACTTCAGTAATTGTTTTACTACATTCTAAAAATGTCTACAAAACGATGACGTCATTTTTCGGCGGGAAACAAGTGGCACTGCTCACCTGTCATCCTCATCATCATCCTTGGGCCGGTACGTTGAAGTGGTGATCTGGTAAGGCCGCTCATTTACAATTTGCGCCTGGCTACCACCCTTGTTACTGTTAGGTGCCATATGGAGATATGAAAAGAAATAATATGGAATCATGCATTGCGTAGCTTGTTATTATATTAATTATATACTAATTACATTTATTTGGATTGGAGTGTTTTATTTTATAGATATATGCGTAGCAATATTTTCAGGCAAAGCGTTATGTGATGGTTTACATTACAGTCTATATTAGTTAAATTATTTATCTATATATACTAATATTATAAAGAGGAAAGGTTTGTATTTATGTATGTACCTATGTATGTATGGCTTTCACGCATAAACTACTGGATCGATTTCAAAAATTCTTTCACCATTAGAAAGCTGCATCTTCACTGAGCAGCATAGGCTATAAATCATGTAGGTACCACAGGCGAAGCCGGGGCGGACTGCTAGTAAAATATAATTGCCTACACAACAGTCTATGTGAAAGAGATAAATATATGTTTATAAAGGTAACATCATTTAGAATAAAAATAAACTATTAATCAGTAAACTGAACAAAAAATAGAATGAATCGAAGGCGTAAATGTTGGGTTTTCCATGTCTCCATATTTGATTTAGTGGATACCTCTAAGCATGTATCACTTTGACCACAAACGTTTTTATGGCCCAAATATTATTCTAAACAACATTTTTGATGAATCAGGATACCTATTATTCTAAACCTTTTAGAATCAACATTACTTTATAGGTTAATCATGTAGTTATGTATCGTTTGAATTCAATTACATTTATTTTCTCTTGTAAATCAAAATGATGATATAAAGTTGCTATCCTCAGCTTAGATAAATCAATTACGATTTAAGTATGTAATAATAAATAATAAATATTATAGGACATTATTACACAAATCGACCTAGTCCCACGGTAAGCTCAATTAAGGCTTGTGTTGTGGGTACTAGGCGACGATAAATATAATATTATTTAAATACATATATAGATAATAACACCCAGACCCAAGAACAAATAATTGAGTTCATCACACAAATATTTGCGCTGACCGGGGATCGAACCCGGGACCGTCGGCTCAGTAGGCAGTTACTTTACCACTGCGCCAACCGCGTCGTCATGTAACTCCCACTTTTTTGCAGACGGTTAAAATTTGCATATTATTTGGAATATACACCACCAATTTGCCCTGTTTTAACGCAGAAGTTTGACCTGGCATAAAATAAATTTTCATTTCCATTTAAACTCGTATTTCATTTCGTTTGCATATGTAAGTTTTATCTATAGCAGTGTGGTAACAGGCATGGCCGCAAATTTGAGTCTCAATTAGTTGAATCTAAAATTAATTTGTTATTTTCCGTTCATGACGTTGAATGCTAATTAGAGTTTGATATAAATAATAGGAGGTTGAAGTTGAACTGATTCAATTTCTATATTTATTGATTGTGGGTGTTCCATAAATTATACTTAAAAATGCAATACTTGAACGATGTTTATGGCATCTGTAGTAGGTAGGTAGTAGAAACTATATAGATAGGTACAAAATAACTACCATAGTGGACTGTGTATGATGATTACTTCAATTTTAAGTATAATTGTATAAAATATGTATATTGTTATTTAAAAAAGTGACTGCAATTTATAAGTTAAGTTTTTTGCTAAGCTCAATTTTCGCTAAAGCATAAAAGTTAATGTATTGTGTAAAAACAATAGAATAATACGTTCCATTTGTATTTTCATAAAATTACATTTAAATTAAAAGCATAGCACTGCACTAAAACTAACAGAGTGAGCATTAGGTGGATGATGATGATCTAATTTAATTCTCATGCGACTAAATGTTAATCTACGTAAGGTAAGTAATGAACGATAAACTCACATGCTATAAGGATTCACGTTGCTTTCTTGTATTGGTGGATTCCTGGTAGGAGTGTAAACCGGACCTTCCCCTGAAGGCTGGCCATACACAGGCTTTGTGATGACGTCTTCCGGCCTAACATTCGGCCTGCTTTGGTCTGGTCTGGATTCAGGTCGGTCTACTGGTCGGCTCTCCACACTGGGCCGTTTTACTGGCCTGTCGACTGGTCGGTCAACCGGTCGGTCAACTGGTCGATCAACCGGTCGATCGACTGGTCTAGTATCGGGTCTTGAACTGCTCCCCGGTCGTGAAGCTGTTATATCGGGAGTTGAAACTATATCAGGCCTGTCGACAGCTGGCTGCGGGTTATTAGCGTTACAGATCTCTCTACCGTTCAGTCGAATGGCTTTTAGTCTCGGCGCTTTACTCAATTTGTCGTATCTGACGAAAAAGCGCACGGCCACAGCAGGGCCGGGGTGGATTTTCATGTTTGTGTTCTCGATTTTGAAGTCTATGTTGTCGGTTGTGGTGACATCTCCTACCCAGTTCTGAAAAATAGATTTCCATGAACTATTTTGATAAATATTAATATATATTTTGTGTATTAAATTAATGTAGACTAATTTAAATGCCACATTTAAGTCCATCGAAGCGATACGATGCGAGAATGTGTTGTATTAAACTTGGACGATGTTGTGTATCAAAGTTAATAATGTACAGCCTACAGGATTATAGTGTGACATTAAATAAATGAGAGATCCTTACTATCTAACACTAACAAGCATCGTTAGGACGATACTCAGAAAAATCTGAAAATAGAAAAATAACATAGAACTACAGAGAAAGTCTGATAAAAATAAAGCAATCTCGTTTAATGTTTATCAAACTAAAGTTTATTCTTTTCTGCACTATCCTCACTAGGTAAGTCGTTCAATATCAATTCAGTAGCAACATACCTAACTGCACTCCACATTTCTTAACCTATAATTTATTAACCATTTTCACCAAAACCAATGAATCTATTACTATTTCAACGACTGAAACTTACCCCCAATATATTCGCCTTGCTGTCCAGCACAATATTCAGCCACAGCGAATGTAAAGTACTGTCTGTAGACAGGTTGACAACGCCATACCACTGGCCTGGCTCGAACCCAGTCTGCTCATACTGGAATACATTGGGGCATGGCGATATTGGTATGCTCTGTTCATTTGTTGGCGCTAGCAAAGCAATGACTAGAAGGACGGAGGACGCTCGAATCTGGAAAAAGGTGTTAAGTATGTTTATTTTGAGGTATTTTAAATTGTGTTTCATTAACTATAAGATGTGTTAAAATCGGTCCTAGATCTTATTGGTTAGACATTTTTACAAATCCTGTACGTGCGTGATGTAATGTAATCAAAGTATTCATACAAAAAAGGCATGTTTATATTTATAAGGTCTATTGTAGTATAGAGCCTAATAGATACCTACGTAAATTGAAGCGTCATACAGCATACTGAAAATTAATCTCTTCTACTTCAATTGCTTTTATGTTAACTACCACAATATTTTCGTGAATTTTAATTTTATTCTTTTTTTCTAAAAAACTTTTCATATCTTCCATTCTTCACTTAATACTTATTGATTAGTGTGTACCAATATCAATCAATTTCATCTCTCATATGAAATCACGTAGGTATGAATCTACGTTGCTAGTAGCTGGCGATCAAATCAATTCGTTTGTATAGAACAGTCTGATTGACTATTCATCTGAATGGTCATAGATTTGAAAGCGATCGACGCTTAAATAAGTGTGATAGCAACGCGATATGTACATAAATTGAACACTTTAAAAGTTAAAGAATAGGGGCATGTTTGATGCCTAGGATACATGTCTACGTTGCAATTCGATTAGTTTTTTGCCTGAGGCTTCGCCCGCTTTGTCAAAAACTTTAGAAATTATAATTATTATACTAAAACCTTCCTTGAGAACCATTTTATCCTTATTTTATCTATTAAAAAGACTTATCAAAATCCGTTGTGGGGAGAGAGCGGGAGAGGCTTTGTTTTATACTGTATGTAACTAGGTATGTAGTGTTATGAAAAATTTTCCCTATTTATTTTGGCCCATGATATACGCAACCAAAGCCGAGGGCAAAGTCATTGGTATTATTTTATTTATTACTTCTTAGTAGGCTCGATGCGCTTTTCCTGGTAGGTAAATGTGCGTAATTTTTGCAATAAATTATCTCTATGATAAACACACTAGCTTTAGTAAAATACATTATTGCTTCCCTTAGTGTTAGGTACTTCTTCTTGAGTTAAGCTTAAGCTTAAGCTATTCAAATGTTTCAGCAGCTTTCATATTAAATTAGAATAAAAATTTATAGAAAAAGGAAAACATTTCATGTGCAAAATTATACTTAAAAAATTTTAATGGAAATTTATATCGACACCCTTTCATGGAATGTTCATGGAATTTTCTAATGAAAATGATATTAAGTAAATGCTATTTTTAATAGGTCATAGCAAGTTATGTAAAATTTCTAATAAAATAAATTCTTCCTGTTAAAATAACCATTCAAATCGTTTTAGTTGCTTACTGAAACTGGTAAAAATAATTATTATCGGTATTTTAAGTATTCTATTTTGATATTTAAAGATCTATGCCTTTTCCTTGAATTTCTTAAACGTTATTACAATTAAATGTTGATATTCTTAAGAGTTTTAATACATACCTATATCTACTGGATCGAGATAATTAGTGAAACCCGCAAACTATTCATTATATACTAATTAAGACAAGCCTAAGATCCTAATGAGGCTGACTCATAACTTAGATAATGACGTAGTAAATATAAGGCTTCGAGTTTATGACCATAAAACGAGCTGATTAATAAAAGATATTTATAAGTCTTTTATGCATAAATCTTTCTAGGAATAACATTTATAATTCATTATAAAATGAATCAATTAGCGACCGATCGATTCTCACAAATAGTCAACACATAAAACGTATTTTTATATACCTAGTAATTTATACGGAATTACATTGGTGAAATTCATTTTATAATTTACCGCACTATATTTTAATGATAATAGTGGGTATATACACATTTTTATCTAAAAGTTTTTCTTTATATACCTTATTCCCTTGTTCCCTATACTCTACTATTTTATCATTTCGTCCGTGACAAATAAACAATTGTATACATTTTTAACACTACCCCGATGTTTGCCACAATTCACTTGCTTTCCAGTGACACTCGGACCGGGGGAAAAACTTAGAAACATGCCCGGACAGCTGTGAAATACACAACGCTTTTAGTAGTTGAATTTCTTATATTGTAATGTATTGCTTTGCGACTGTAAAACCTCGCCAGTAATGTAGAGGTGCGGAGAACTGTAAGTTCTTAGTTTTTATTTTAATTTAAGTATATACGGCAAAACTTGAACATACCTATCACCAATCACCATGAATATATTGAATGTTGTTGAATAAGACTGTGATGGTCGCGAAAATAAATTACGAAATTGATGTGTCTGAAAAACGAAACTAAACTAGAGATTGATTTGAAATTTAACAAAACTTTTTTACTCTTAAAAAGATGTAAAGCACCCCACAAAAATATATTATAATATATATTTTTTAATATAATATTAAACAAGCTGTCATAATTCACGGTTTTGTCCGCGTAGTAAGTAAATAGATTTTTCACAACGCTAAAAATATGTACTATTATGAAACTCACTAGCCTATATTGCTACGTTGTTACGCGAAAGAAAGAAAAATAAACACTATCGCAATTGTAAGGATAGCCCAAGTAGATCCCTTCTCAATAATCATTTGGATAAAAACGTACCAAATTCTATTATCTATATTTGTGTGCGTGATAGTTTACACTTACCTACAATACATAGTAGTAGTAGTTAGTAATCCTCTTTGTATGACCTTAATCTGAGGACTCAGAAACACTATCAGAATCTAAGAATCTATCAATAATTACTATTTAATTGTAGCCACGTGATATTGCTTTTATTTACAAGTCAAAACAATTGTGATCTTTAATCCGTAGATTCTATTCTATGAATGATTGCAAGATAATCGTGACCCTGAAAATAGCATTGCTTATTACCGGAAAATCGTAATATAATATGTCTGTTATTCTCGTGTTTATATTCTGTTTTTATATGAGGAGAGGACGCACGTGTCATGCGTAGATTTTAGCAATAGAATGTTGCTGATTCAGTGAATTTGAACGAGTTCATTGAATTTCTTTTATTTATCTACTATAAATAATATGGAAATAGTGTACACATACGAAATATAAAATAAACATTGTTATAATCTAAGAATCCGCGTATCGTGGCTTAAATAGATTTTTTCATTGATTGTTAAAAATAAATGACGAATTCTTGAACCAAATCCTTTTTGAAATCAGCTCATATACGTTCCTACTGCTGGGACACGATAAGTAAGTAGGTAATTAATCGTAGATTTTTTAATGTAGTATAAAAGTCTGTAACGGTTGTAATTTTATAAAAATACATTGGGTGTTCGTGTAACCATAAAAAGACTACGTAGTTCGCAGAATTGTCTTAAAATATCTGTATTTTTTTCCTTATTCATGTCAATATCATACTTGCAAGATGCCTTGTAAGATGTATTATTATGTATTACAACTAGAATTTGAGCATGTAAATAAAATCTGTTGATGATGAATGTTCTGAATAAAATATCGATATCCATTCAATGTAGATACAAAGTATAGTAAATAAGTTTAGAATTTTTATCTGTTTGTCTGTAAATATGTAACTCAAAAAGTACTTCATGGATTTTCTTCAAATTTGGTACAGAGATAGCTTGAGACCTTCGAAAGGACATGGGATAGGTTTTATCCCGGACATCCCAATCTCGGGGTTTTCTTTGCTAATAAAGAAAGCTAGTAGGTAAATAAAGGTCGAAGAGTTTGTTTACTTGAAAGAGCTATTATCTGGATCTAATGAGCCGATTTGAAAAGTTATTTCAGTTATAGATAGCCTAGTTATTGAGAAAGGCCATAATAATACCTCATCACGCTAAGACCAATAGTAGCAGACGGGTAAACAACTAAACAGTGAGGTGCTATAGTAGTTATAGATATGAACCAGAGCCGATTTTAGCTACAGAGATTACCAAAAAATTCAAACACCGTCAAATAATATTAAGGAAATTTCAGTAAAAATTATTTTATTGCAGACGCGGGGAAAAATAGGTACTGCGAATTTCAGGAGATGTGCACGTGCTCTGAATAAGCGACACGTAGGTACAATAATGTGATAGAGGCTTTTCTGGTTGTGCAAATTTCGTATTTTCTTCGGTTTAAAACGAGGGATAGAAATCTATACGTTCGCGGCTTTACTTGATACAGGGTAAGAGTATCGAACTAAGTCGACGTTCGGCGTTGCTTGATATAGAACAAGTTAAGTCGGGTTGTCAATTTAATATTCCATACAGATTTGTTTGTTTCTTTGTTGTCACGACGAGTGCTACGCTAAGGGCGGCCGTACAGGGACCGCTTCAAGCAGTTGAAACCGTCGGCTTAAAGCCGCGACCGCGCCGTCAACTATAGACATTGATTCACTGCCGTACACGGACTGCTCGAGCAGTCGCGACCGCTTCAGGCCGTCATATAAGTAACATAAGCTGCGGTCAATATACAGATGGGTGAACTATTTAATTGAATTCATGACTTCAGTATTCCGTAGGGCACGAAAACAGTCATTAAGAAGAACGTCGTTAAGACAAATAAAGGCCTGTGTGAGACTACCAATAAATTAATTAAAAATATTCCCCAAATTACAATATGATACGAAAGATCTTTTCTTGCTCTGCTATATTTGCAAACATTTTCCAGATGTGTGACAAGGACAGAGTTATACACTGATCATGAAGCATGTTTTCAATTCTCTTTTGTAAGTATATTTATATTTTCAACTAGCGGTCCGCCCCGGCTTCGCCCGTGGTACATATTTACGTTTTCTCTACATAAAACCCATCCTCGTACTTCAAGGAATATAATAGAAAAGGATTATCGAAATCGGTTCAGCCGTTCACACGTGATGCCATGACAACGC
>CAJQZN010039944.1:37890-51741 GCA_907164685.1 Colias eurytheme
TTAAGTTTGAAAAATCAGATGTTTTGCGCGAAGTGACAGTAGTACCCCCCTCAACGCTTCGCTTATGAGGCGTGCAACCTGTGCGTGCAACAGTCTTTATTATAGATATAAGTAATATGAAATAGGTGTGATAGAAATGCAGGAGTAGGTAAGGGATACATTTATTTTCTGTAAAAAATGTATGCATGCAATTTGACTGACCGGTTGGCTTGGTTGGTAGTGACCCTGCCTTCCAAGCCAGAGGTCGAGGTTCGATTCCCGCCCAGGGCAAATATATTTTGTGTGATGAACATCGATGTATGAAAGTACCAGTAATTAAATCGCTTACAAGCTATGTTATACCTTTATAAAGAAAAAACAAATAATTTATTAAATTATTCATCCACAGCAATGTTTAAAATTGCTACTTATCACGCTATTCTAATATAAAAATTCCTATTCCAATTTGAAACCAAAATGTTCAAATCAAGTTCAAATCTAATTGTTCAATTACAGAGGCTTCATTTATCTTGTTTTGTTGATTAAGGATTTGTCATGTGAAGAGTAAATTAAGTGTTATTTTGAGTTAATTAGAGCGAGTTCCTCTGTATTGGAAAACTTACTGATTTAATGTTGCGGTCTGTGTGTAAGCGTGTTGAAATATTAATTGATTTGTATTTAAAATTTATGTTAGGTGATGCGTTGTACAACTGTTTCAACTATCTTTAAATCTATTGAATTTATCCAGACAGTTTAGTAAGTTAAACTTTCAATACTTTATTATTTTTATTTCTATTATCAAAATATATAAGTAATCATTTTCGGCTTTTACGTGTTTTGTCTGTAACTGAAGGAATCTAATATATATTATAAAGGCGAAAGTTTGTAAGGATGTATGGATGTATGGATGTAAGGATGTATGGATGTATGGATGTTTGTTACTCTTTCACGTAAAAACTACTGAACCGATTACAATGAAATTTAGCACACATATAGAGGGTAACTTGGATTAACACATAGGATAGTTTTTATCCCGGAAATCCCACGGGAACGGGAACTATGCGGGTTTTCCTTTGCAAACGCGGACGAAGCCGCGGGCGGAAATCTAGTTAAAAAATAATGAAAATTTTCAGTTAGTTAACTACACAGTTTATTTCAAATTTTTTATACGAAACAAATTCCATCCACAACATTAAACTCAAATCTAATAAAACATTATATTATTATGTTTAACGCTAACAATACAACCGCGCCAAGACAACTGAACCTGAAGGTTTCCAGTTACCTCACATTAATTCGCTAAATTGGCCAAGTTGTTAACTTCCACGTGATACAAATACTAGTAAATCTTCAGAAAGACAAGGAACTTCTAAGAGTTCTTTCTTGGTTGGTTTGAAAATTGTAATTAAGTATAATGAACGTGTGTCGATGTGGTTTATGTTTTTGCAAAGTGTTTTAGAGGGTTTAAATAACTAAATAATACGATGATTAAAGTACCGTTTCAACTCGGTTTTAATATTAAATCTACCTGTATAGAATAACAATGTTAAATGCGTATTATTCTAAAAATTTAAAAGTTTATTTTATTATTAG
Organism: Colias eurytheme; assembly: GCA_907164685.1. Lineage (NCBI taxonomy): Eukaryota > Metazoa > Arthropoda > Insecta > Lepidoptera > Pieridae > Colias > Colias eurytheme. Next base: position 39,463 of record CAJQZN010039944.1, read on the forward strand.
GTACTAGCTGTTGCCCGCGACTTCGTCCGCGATTACGTCGTTTTAGGTCATTCGTCGTTTAAAAAAAATACGTGACACTTTATTTTCGAATGTTCTTAATTGTCTCTTAAAAAATTTAACTACATTAAAATTGAACACTCTGAAAATCTTAAAATCGGAGAAAATTGAAAATCTGAGGAAAACATGAAGGAATGTGATTTAAATTCTACATTACTTAGTATTTCAAATAATAATCTAAATTAAATGTAGATTAACAGTTTGAGCGCACCGTTATAGAATATGTACCTAAGTATTAAATTACGTTAGTTTACATAGTAACAAAACAAAAACACGATGACTTTCTTTCGCGCTCGGTACCACAAACTAAGCATGTTAATGGTACGTGGCCCACGTCACTTGACCCCCCGCGAGTTCCCCTCCTTTGCTATGCGAAAATACATTCGTCGCCCTGCTGTAGGAAAAATTGTAATACTGTGGCCTGGGCGTTATACACGCCCAGGGAGTTCCTGAGTGCCGATAGACATTTATAACAATCTTATATTAATATCACCATCTTGAGGAAAAGCTTCTAATGTCGATTTAAAACTGCATACATACGAATTAACCTGATGAAACATGTTCTAAAATTGTGAAATGAGTTCAGTTTTAAATTCGAGAAATATTGATAATTCTTGTATTCGACTATTCGTTGTAGTCGAATACAAAATATATTTAAAGAAACTTAGGTTGGCCTTCAGGCAAAAGGGATCCTATCAAATGGTAAACTTGACCTTGTATCTTAAAAGTAAGCATGAAAGGACCTTCTGATAATTGTTGAGCACCAAAGGATCATTTGAAACGCACTACTATAAGAGCGAATATTGTCTAAGAACTGTTTAGATTGCACGTCATGTTCCTCTAAAAGTAGTGATTTCAAAGGTTCCGGTGTATCTTCAAACGAAAGCCGACTCCTTACTCCACTTTAAAGCATTACAAAAATAACATACTACGTTAATATCGCCTATACAGAAGATGATCTGTAATCAATTGTGAGGTTATAAGAAAACCCACTTTTATATTTGTCGGACCCCACCACCGAATTCGTAGATTGATCTTCTATGTTTACCTCTAAGTCATTAAGACTATGCGAAATCTGTCTGCAGTAAGAGGGGCCTCTCGCTATTCGTCCGTTTCCAGAGACCGAATAGTTTCAATTCTTAATCTTTCATTAAACAAACTTAATAATCGTTTTTGTCTCAATTAATTGTAATATTCGCGTCCCTACTCTAGTCATTGCTTATGCTCATGTTCATCTTCAAGAGATCGAATAATATTATGGTGCACCCTATCATTTGTCAAACGGTCTTCATATTGAGTAAAAGTTTCAGATTCTCGAGATAAAATGTGACGGCCGTGATCAGCTGTGAGACGTTATACCCTCTCAGTGAAGGTTTCGGTCTCACGGGATAGTACATGCCGTTCGCGGTCAGCTGTGAGCCGCAATTCTCGTTGTGAAGCGGTTTCAGGTTCTCGGCATAACACGTGTTGTTTTCGGCCTAGAGTATACCTCTAACGATTCTTGAGAACTCTTATTTCTCATTTTCTTAGCTTTGCTCGAATTTCGAGATAAAGATTTTTTAGGTGGCACTGATGCATGAAAATAAAAATTGAGTTAAAACGGACTGAGAGTGTTATAGACAAATATAATCAGAAAGCTTCGAACTCCTAAGCTATCGGAAGTTACACGTGTTATTGTGAGTCAACCATAAAAGATAGACATTTATGATGTCGGGAGATATTTTTTATATAATAAGGAGAACATTTCTTTCTGAATACATGATTTCTGTGTAGCTTTAACCATTAAGGTTGCACACGCGACGAAAGCTTAAAAATGGAGTTACTGCTCTGCTCAGGAATATGAAAAATAATTGTACCAAGTTTCGTTTAAATCCGTCGAGTAGTTTTTGTTTCTATACCGGTTATACGGACAAAAATTTTACTGTTTGCTTCTTTGGCATCAGTGTCGATCCCTAATCACCCCGTGATAGTTATTTAGGAAATATATTTCATGTACAGATTTAATATACCTAAGTATACATAATATATTTAGATTCCAATTTCCATGTAACGTTAAATTCGACTATACAATAACTAACAGACAACGCAGGTTACTCTCGTTTCCGTAAGTTGAGGCGGCTACATATTCGGTCCTCATAACATCACTTTTAGTGAACGAAACGACAGCGCGGTTTAATTCGATGCCAACACCATCAGAAAAAAGGAAATATTTTTAATTGTGAAAAAATATTATGATTTACACTATTTTAATATAAAATATATGGCTGTGAGTGTGTAAAAATAAATCCAGCTAGTTTCACATCACACTTATGTTTATAATTAGCTATACGACATGAAAATATACATATTAATTACCAAGCAATAATCATACAGGTAAATACTGAACAAAAGTATTAACAGTCAAAGTTTATTTTTACTAACATTTAACAACACCCATGTAAATGATGAAGAAATGATAATTATCAACGAACTAACCTTTTCTATAATACTTAACACAGCACATTTTTTAAATTATCTTGCTCAACTCTGCTCAAAAATTTGAGGGTTTTGTTGGAACTGTAATGTGTCAAAACTATGATATATCTAAACTACGATACAACTTGCATGCGGAAATGCTCATTTCAATCAGTGAATTTAAAGAATAACTAACAACAACTATTCAATTTTATTGAGCTGATGAATATCTTTTGCCTGGAAGAGATCACCGCCGCCTAATAAATATACTGTGTTTTCTTATAAAATCGTAACATAATTTCTTTTATCTACTAAATTTTAATAAATAAGTTCTTTTTGTTATTTTTATCTAAAAATGATCTTGAGCTTATATTAGGCAAAAGTATACATTAACTTTTTATAATTTCAGGACCGCACCTTAAATGGGGTGCTCGGAAAATATGCCTACGGATTATTAATAGAGAAATGATACCTACACAACAAAGTTATGTTGGTTCCATTTTATTTATAAAATATAATGAAAATGGGCAAATATAAAACATATTATGTAAAATGATTAAAAATAAATAAATGAAGCAACTACGATTCAAAGAAAACATCTTTTTCAGTGTGAAAATGCTCTAAGCAATCCTGGATGATGAGTAGGTATAATATCATGTACTCTCATCCCAGTACGGTCGGTACCTCGATAGCCATAACGATAAATATTATAATCAGATAACAGCAAAGTCAGAATAAAAATCATAACTTGTACAGTTGTGAGTGCAAAATTTATGTTTCATTTGGCAATAACATTTTTTTCGGTACTAAAACGTAGTAGTTTGATATGTGGTTGGCTGCCCCTTCTCTCCTTCCTGAAAAATATCCTCCAAAATTACCCGAGATACTTCCAATGATTGAACCATACGTTGGACATTAACTTCAGTCAAAAATTGACGAAGCGGATGATTACTAATTTCCACTTAATCCTTGCTGCCACTATCTTCATCATCAAATCATCAATTTTCAAGTGTTGTTGTAAAATTGTCAGCAGAAATAGTCTTCCAAAGGCGATATAATTTTATGAACATTGAATCTGTAAATAAAAAATCAAACGTTAATAATTGTAAATCAATAAAAAAAGCTACTTACATATAAAATTTTATCAACAAACTACTGTTCCCAACGCACCTCAAAATCTTGTAAAAGTCAAAAAGAATTCATCATTTTATTATTTCATTCTAAAAGTGTAATATAAAACCATTATAAAACCAATAAAAAACATGAATTGCTATCATTATAAAAATAAATACCTATAAAAGTAACAACTTACCTTTTGTGGGAACGCATGGTGAAAATTCACAAAACACGAAGATTGAATTTGATATTTTTGGTTTTATGACATTTATTTTAATTTTATTTATTTATTTATTCAAATGCTTTATAAATATAAATTTATAAATAATAAATTTATAAAGAATAGAAACATTCGATCACGAAATTATGTGGGTTCGAGTCCCGCCTCGTGATCGAATTTTTTCTATTCTTTATAAATTTATAAAACACGAAGATTAAAAATGTAACCAATGAACACAATCAATATTAGATTAATTGTAATGGTGTCTAGTTTGACTTAAAATAATAAACATCTACCCTCACTTTTAAAAATGTAGTATATTCACACGAAATATAAGCGCACCTTATAGGGAAGGGAAGATATGGGTTAAAGAGTTAAATAAATAACATGATTATATTTAAATTATTAATTTTCAACAGTTGTTCAGTAGTGATAACATGTAAATTGATTTGATTTTTACGAAATCTCATAGATGGCGCTGTTTCAAATTTGTCTTTATACTACTAAATTCATTAAACTGTTTCTCTGCCCAAATTACGTAAATGACATAGTTTTTATTTTGTAAAGCTAGATAATAGCATGGCTTACTCGAAACCAACATTTAAACATGAGTCTTTAGATTGTACGCTGTCGTAGTACACGGAATATGTAAGAAAAATAAAGGTTCACAGCTCCTCCCGCGAAGGTGATATCATGATAATATGTTTAAACTATCCTCACCCGACCTCTTAGGAATATTCATGCAAAATTTGAAGTAAATCTATGCATTACTTTCTGAGATTAGCCCGGAAATACATACAGACAAACAGACAAACAGACAAACCGACAAACAGACAAAAATTCTAAAAACTATATTTTTGGCTTCTATATCGATTATAGATCATGGATCAAGTATTCTTTTAAAAAAATATTCAATGTACAGTTTTGACTTTCCTACGATTTGATTATATGTATAGATATCTTGAAAGTGCCAATCCAATGAAAATTATGATTCAACTAACCTAAACGTAACATGCACCATGTGCAAAAACTACTGTATAGGTATATGTCGTGGCCATATCGTTGATTTTGCTCATTTCATGAAATGGCCAATTTAGTTTGGCCAGATCGTTAAATTGTCAACGTTTCACGATGTGGTCATCCACATTTGGCCAGATCGTCGATCTGGCCAAACGTGGATGGTCATTTCACGAAATGCGACCATTTTTGTTTCTTTTTTAAAAAGCGATTCGCTTCTGGCACTCGCCGGTCGCTGCCGCGGCACGCTCGCTTTGCTCGCTCGGCTCATGCGTTGTTCCACGTTTGGCCAGATCATTGGCCATTTCATGAAATGAGCAAATCTACGATATGGCCACGACATATACATCTATCATAATATTTTACCTAGTAAGGGGGCCTGAACCCCAATCCAATATGTCAAACTTATGTATGAATTCAAATAAAGATTTTTTATTTATTTTTTTATTTTTTTATAAAGTATGTGTTAGCACTTGTATCAAAAAATATCATTTTTGTTAGATAAGCCAAGATTCTCTCGTCTTAAAGAACGCTTTGTTGTCGTATTTACGATGTAATAAAATGTCATTTTATAGGCATTCCCGATAGAATGGGAACAGCTTTCTAATATGTTATTATGAACGATATTACTATGGCAAGATAAAAGTTTGTGAATGGCCGAGTTATCGAGCAATCTATTATCAAATATGTCATATTAAATTTTTCATTTTTCATCTATCAAACTAAAGGCTGATATTTATTCGAGTTCATCTTAATTTAATCCGTCAGTCCTCGGATCACAGACACAATAGAAAATCTATTGTGTCTCGGCCCGATCGGGCCGCTCGGTGGTCAATGGGTTAATACCCAAAAAAGTATATTTATAAAAATATACAAAGAATAATGATATTACATTTTTACTAGCATTACAACATTAAGAAGATTAGTGAAAATTGTTTTGTTGGAAAACGTGATCTTTATAAAAACGACAAGGATCATGCGCATGCCTCATCACAACTTAAAAGGTTGTACTTTAGCTTTAGTATAGATAATAATATTATACCTAAGTAGATTATTAGATACCTACTTGTTTTAAATTGAATATTAATCTATCAAAAGTTTGGCAAGACAGAAGGCAATCCTTTATAAATCAGCCCCAAAAAACTATGCTTATAAAAATCAGCCATGTAAGAAATCCGTCTATACTTTATATATTACTAGCTTTCCGCCCGCGGCTTCGCCCGCTTTGTCTAAAACTTAATAAATTATATACTAAAACCTTCCTCTTGAATCAATCTATCTATTAAAAAAAACCGCATCAAAATCCGTTGCGTAGTTTTAAAGATTTAAGCATACATAGGGACATAGGGACAGAGAAAGCGACTTTGTTTTATACTATGTAGTGATTATTTCATTTATATGTATTATTATTTATTTCATATCTCACCACAAACATATCAAACAGGTCCAATATTCGGCAAGTGTAAATTATCGTTACAATATATAAATAAACATTACACGATAAAATAAATCAGCGCTTCGATAAAGATTTGTGACCCGCCCGCAAATTCCTTCGCTTGATAAAGGGACCATTATTTTTCTTGCGAATTTTTTTTCCTTTCACCAGACACGTCGGTTCGGTCACTATTAAGTATGGGGTGATTTATTTTTAGCGTAGGTTATTCTGCAATCACATTCGTGGATGATTTTGGTAAGTATTGCTCATAATGATCACATTTTGTTATGGTCGACCTGAATGTCGCCAAATACATATATTATGTAAGTCCCTGTTTATGTAAGTCGTGTCATATCTTTTCAAGTTTCTTGATACGAAGTGCAAGAATGGTAATTAAAATTTACAAAAGAGCGTGTGCCGAGCACACGTGTCAAATGTGAAACTTCTTTGGTAAGTTTCGAAGATATCAAAATCGTTGTCAATAGTGACGTGACGGTAATGCCTTGACGCGACCTTGAAATTTTACTCTCAACGCGCTAAAGAAGTTTCTCTTCAAAAATTGCGAAGACAATTGTAAAATTTTAGAAAATAAACGGAAAGAAAAAGTGAATTCTCTAACATGTTGATTATAATTTGTTAAGCAGGTAAACTATAATTTTAACTTTTAAGTATGGCGATTTTATCCCTGAGAGTGGACTTCACGAGACATCAGATGTATAAGAATAAATTATTACATAAATCAGTAATTTTGTACAGGGAAAAAGTTTTAATGAGGTTTCCACTTTGGGCCATAGGTGCTTTCTAAGAGATTTGATAAAAGTTGTTATCTTGATGTCCTGTGTTTTGAAACATACCGCACCTAAGTTTTGTGGCACTGATATTTCCATGTAATTTTCGGTCATAAATAAACAAGGTTAGCAAATAATTTAACTAGTGTCGTATTTTATGTGTTAACTTTTATTTTACAGTCGTTTTATGAAAAAAATATTTAATATTAGTTGAAAATTATGACTTTGCGATAATCGAGTTTTCAGTGCCTGATTGTGTATAATATTTAATATATCATATACTGTATATTTTGCCTATATTTTGTGAACACACTATTTATTATTATAAGAATAGATAATTGTCATTTGCGCAGTTTCCTGGAGATAGATGATGATAGATGGATCTGTGTATAATGTTTATTAATTTAATAAGCTCTCTGAAAACATAATTTTTTAAGCAGTAAGTACGTAGTAGCACTTTTGTTTGTATAGATTTTGATGAAATCTTCTTATATATAAAATTCTCGTGTCACAATGTTAGTCTGCATACTCCTCCGAAACGGGTGGACCGATTCTCATGAAATTTTCTGTGCATATCGGGTAAGTCTGAGAATCGGCCAACATCTATTTTTCATATGTACCACGGGCGAAGCCGGGGCGGACCGCTAGTTTGATATAAAATATTAAAATGAACTGGACAGGAATAGAACATTTGTAACAGGGATAACATTGAAGATAATATTTTGTAATCTTATACTAGAATAAAAAACGCTTTCATCTGTGTACAATTTATTGACAAAAACAGTTAACAATATTGTTTATTAATTCAATTAGTTACATTCTGCTTCATGCAACAAAATGGCGCGGCGCACGTATCTGAAGTGATAAAAACTGAACACCACCATGAACGAGAAGAAGTAGACCACTGGAAACAATAATAATATATTATTTTTAATATCTATATGAAGAAAAACATAAATAGTTACCTATCTAAAACACAAGTAAACAATCAATTGAACATAACTCTTTCAAGTTCAATTTCATCTCTTCAATCAAGAGGTTAAAAACTGACTGATGTTTAAGAACCGAAAACATGACATGTCGACAAGTATAATAATAATATTCGGGCTGATTTTTCAATCCTTGGTTAAAACTTATTCGTCGAATAATGTATAAAACTATCATTTTAAAAACGTATTCCAATTGCCCCTATTTTACAGTTTACGTGACATTTTAATAGATATTATCGTGTAATACTTTATTGTACGGATAAGTTTTATCCAAGCATTGAAAAATCAGCCCTTAGTGAGGTTTGATAGAATGAAAAGGTCTGTAATTATTAAAGTAGTTATAAATAATATAACATTATATACAGTCATTTTTGGGAACGTCTGTTTAAAATTGGGAGTTTCGTAATAAAGCTACGGTGCTACGGATGCTACGGTGTAGCTACGCCTAATTTACACTGAACATACAGCTTTGCCGTTTTGTGTTTTATATAGTCTGTCGTGATAGCATAGCATAGATAATAATAAATCAGCTAGGTTTATTTATTCCTTCTTAAATACTGTTTCTGTACTTTAAAAACTGTTTCTTTTTAAAATACACAAAGAAATTAGCAACGAACTTTAGAGATATCGTTTATGCATCGTTGTGTTAAGAGCAAAAGCTGATACTATCAAAACACCTTTGCTATAAGTAATAATATTTCACCACAAAGCCAAGTATTCAGCGTGCACCAATCACGATAATGGCTGCATTATACTAATTGCTAACGCGTAGTTTGATCGAATGCACACTCGATCTATATATCCACTCATACCATCGCTTTTGAGGCGTTTTAATAATAATGTGAAATAAGTTTGAAAAGATGTGAGCAACATATTAACAATATTTGAAATGAGCTTTTAATCTAATTCACTATGTAAATGTACTAAATTTATAATTTAACCACTTGTTTTCTACATAATATGTTTATGATGTAGAAAACAAGTGGTTAAATAAATAAAAGCAATTGTAGTATTTGTAATCATTTCGAAGAACCTCGTATGACGCGCTTCAATTGATTATAATACGACACTTTTTAGTTTTTCTTTTATTTAAGTCAGTCAATAGAACATATTATATGATGTACCTACCTACAATCATATCTCATCTCATGTTCTATTTGCAAGTGTAAAATCAAAGAAGTCCTTCTAATATATAATATTATAAATGCGAAAGTTTGTGAGGATGTGTGTGTGTTTGTTACTCTTTCACGCAAATACTACTAAACCGATTACAATGAAATTTAGCACACATGTAGAGGGTAACACATAGGATAGGTTTTATCCCAGAAATCCCACGGGAACGGGAACTATGCGGTTTTTGGAAACGCGGGCGAAGCCGCGGGCGGAAATCTAGTAGAAAATAAAAGTAAGAACTAAATTATTCACACAAAATTTTCATATTCTTCCATCGTATCGTACAGTAGTACCTACTGTATTTCGAGATATCAAATTGCTACTAAATCTGATTCTTGGTATCAAGCCCCTTTAAAGAGATCCTGTTACCTGAAAATCATTTTACTACAAGTTCTAGAATTTCAGCTACAAAAATATTGCTTTGAAATTTCGGTAGAATTTGCTTTTACATATCAAAATATATGGTTCTTAAACATGTGTAACGATGAGTATGATAATTTAAAATTATTTAAATATTTCAGGACAATTTTCACACACGGCACGATCTGATCCCATGCTAAGCATTCGCTTGTGTTATGGTAACCAGATGACTGATAAACATACATATATAATTTTAAATAAATACTTATACTTATAGATAATTAACACCCAGACACAGAGCAAACATCTATGTTCATCACACAAATATTTGCCCCGGGTGGGAATCGAACCCACGACCTGTGGCTTGGAAGGCAGGGCCAACCGGTCAGTCTTAATTAAAATTTTCATTTTTAAGTTTTTAGAAATACCTACTTATTAAATTAATTAATTACAATCGAGTATAGCTCACAGGAATGTAAACAAAATTTGTATTTTTTAATAATTTTACGTATCGCATAAACAAAATTGAAATTTAATCAAAATAGTTGTGTTATCATAAAATACGCGGGCAATTTTGAACAAAACTAATAGCCAAATGAATTTACACATTCGTCATTATTCTTGCAATATAAAATAAAATACGGCTTCAGTTAAAAAAACATAAATCTTTTTTGTCATTTCCTAATCATCTAAATGCTTTCAAAGTATTATTTTCATGTTCAGTGGAAATAAAACGGAGGAAATATAATAGGTTTTTCCCGAAATAGGCTCCGCGATCCGCATTGTTATGTTAATACTGAGTCGAATGAAATAACATTCATAAGACAATGATATCAAACGTAAAAAACTAGACTGTATACAATTATAGAACGGTGAATGTTCATTTCTTTTCAATAGAAATTCATATATTTTTAACTAGCCGTCCGCCCGCGGTTTCGCACGCGTAGTCAAAGAAAAATCCGCATTGTTCCCGTTCCCGTGGGATTTCCGGGATAAAACCTATCTATGTCCTTCCTCAGGTCTCAAGCTATCTCTTGCTCAAGCTATCTATAGATAACACTCTTCTATTATTTTGTGCTTTGTTAATTTGCCCTTTTCGACCTACCAATTTAATTTCATTGAGCTGGAGCTGTCTGTCCGTCCCTATGTATTTTAATCTTTAAAACTACGACATGGATTATGATACGGTTTTGCAAATAGATAGAGTGACTCTCGAGGAAGGTTTAAGTATATAATTTATTAGGTTTTAGACAAAGCGAAAGCTATTATATTATATTTGCTATATAGGTCCACCGCCAACCCGGTCCCAAATACACTTTGAAGTAAAAACGTGCTGCAAGAAACAAATTGCCTTATGAGAGAAAGAAATACAAGTAGGACCCACCCTTTGGAGTCCATTAGAGCTAAAACCACTCAGCAAAGAACCTAGATAAATTTAGAAAATGTTTCTTTCCATATATTGATATAACTATCTCAAATTCAAAACACTTGACAGTAATATTCTCATGAGTATACGCTATATTTATTTGAAATAACTCTGAGCATATATTTTTCTGCAGACAAACGGTAGACTGTTTAATAAAACCAAAGAAAGGCAAATAAAAGAGGTATTATTTTCGTAGAATGAACTTTCTTTCAAACTCAGACAGAATCAGATTAGAAATTACTTCGTAAAGTTTTCCTTTCGCTTAGGTTCCTTATGAGATTATAAAGGGTTGAGATTATAAAATCTTAAGAATTTCTTTAAGAAATCATGCGTATGTTGGTCTCTTTCTATATAAATTAAGAAAGAAAAATCTATGTGTATGACGTATGTGTTTAATTTAACAATGGCTTGACATAATATTAACTTACTACAGTACTTAAACATTTATCAGTTTCACAGTTTAATACTTATTCCTTTTGCTAAAATTTCTGCTGAAAATCAGCATGTAGATTGAGGTTTGAGTAATATAAATTCGTGTTGTGTCATTCGCAGTCGATTCTACATGTAGGTAATAATGGAGAGAACAAAAATAATATTAAAGTTTTCAATTTATTTCCCTACCGTCTATTGTTCAATAATTATACTTTCTATTCACATTTATAAAAGTTTACATGAAAGTCAGTCTGACTTCTTATTGTAACATTTTGGTGGTAAAGTTGAAGAAAATTTAAGCTAACAAAAAGAGGTCACAATTGAAGGAGTAGTTTCTGAGAAACGGGAGGGAATTATTTATTTAAATCATTAGATAACAGAACTATTATTTGGTTAGTAGATGTTAGAGCAAGTTATGTTTAATGTTGATTTTAAATTGAAATTTATGTGATGAATAAATACTGATTTTATAAATATACGTATTGTACGCCTTTATGAACTCATAAAATTATTGTATGTCCTTGATAAGTGTACAAAGTTAAATCTATCCGTTTATCAATACTAATATTATAAATCTGGAGAGTTTGTTTGTTTGTTTGAATGCGCTCATCTCAGGAATTGCAGGAGCGGAGCACTGCGGGTAAAACCGCGGGGCACAGCTAGTAAATAAAATCGAGTCTAAAATAATCGGCTTCATACCAACATACAGCTAACAAAAGCGTGTTAAAAACACTTCTACGACTACACTTTCAAATAACCTCCTGTTTTAACCCAGATAAGCCTACTGTCCTATATTTAGGACAGTAGAAATA
>CAJQZN010039944.1:52141-68540 GCA_907164685.1 Colias eurytheme
TCACATAGACAACTATTAAAGTGACAGATCCCTGGTTTAAAGTTAGACTGTGTTTAAATTGTTTTGTGGTAATACCTTAGTCTTTAACTTTGATATATTTGATAAAAACGTTGATATAACTATGCCCTTTTCCGCGGTCATCTCTGTAGGTACTATATATGATCAATATCGGTGCAGAGATTTGTTTGAGCTTCTGAAAGATAATTCCAATAAGAGTTTCTTTCACCTTTTAGTATACCTAACTGTTAGTTTATCTGATTATAATAACCAACCTAAGCTCTTATTTAATCTTCAATTTCAATTAATTTACTTCTGGTAAAGACTACATTTCTAGAAGCTATAAGGACAAATTTATAAGCAAAAACTAGAGCAGAAACGAGAAACGTTCAATTAATCAACGCTGAGCATTCCTTGTTTTGCAAAGTGTAAGTTTACAAATAACTTGCCGCTAACGATTCCATTTCAAACTTATATTAGCACTAACGGTACACTTTATAGGGGTTTCTTTCAAAGGAACTTTTCATGCCTTTGATTTCTTGCCAATACTGTATAGTTCGTTATGTACGGAATATGGGTGTATTTGGTTAAATGTATTTTTTGACTATGTGGCTTCATAGCTCTGTATCGAATGGATCGTTTTTGATAATGTTTTCATTGAAAAGCTTCAATAATTACTAATAATAGTTATTTATATTTATATTATTAGGTTACGTTACGCTACCTTTAACTAACATAACATAGATTATTTCAATCAAACAAACCATTTTGAAATCTGACACAAGCTCGTCCAATCTTAGTTACGGCCAATGATATTACCCCGAACCATACCAGTGTTGCTACCAGGAGATACACCTGAGAATTTAAATATGAAAGTTACGACGGACATTTTAACAAAATACAAACAATAACTCTACTTTTGTGATCGTTTGTTATTTCTAGTGAACACAAATTATACATATTATATTTTCTTAATATGTAATACCACAGACTAATAATAATATACTACGTATGTAATACTAAGAATTTGATACTCTATCTTTATCTATACTAATATTATAAAGCTGAAAAGTTTGTTTGTTTGTTTGAACGCGCTAATCTCAGGAACTACTGGTCCAATTTGAAAAATTATTTCGGTGAAGCTATATATCATCATGCACCAACAGGAGCGGAGCAATGCGGGTGAAACCGCGCGGAACAGCTAGTCTCTCATATTTCTATTAAACACTCCTTATTCGGTGTTATTCGCTATAAAGATGAGGATCTTTGTAGTGAATAACACCAAGTATAGTAAATAAAAACTGCTCACCAACATGGCTCGACAGTTTTCGGTGAGTGCTACAATAATGAGAAGCACGCCGGCTCCGATGAGCCCGCTCAGCACTGTGCCAGTCGCTACACTCATAACTGTAACCAACATATCTATAATAGTTACAGCCTGTGGTTTTGCTTGCCATCGAAATAAATCTATACTTAATATTATAAAGCTGAAGAGTTTGTTTGTTTGAACGCGCTAATCTCAGGAACTACTGGTCCGATTTGAAAAATTCTTTCGGTGTTAGATAGCCCATTTATCGAGGAAGGCTATAGGTTATATATCATTACACTAAGACCAACAGGAGCGGGGCCACGCGGGTTAAACCGCGAAACGCAACTAGTTATATATATTATTACAGGTCAAATACCTGTAAACCAAATTTCAATAAAATGTATTTTAGCAAAAGATAGTTTTGGCGCGAGTGTTAATTAAATATAATATTCAGGTGTTTACAAACACTCGAATTTGTAAATGTTTGCATAAATAAGTGAATTGTAATGTTGGGTTTTAATTATAAATTTATAATGAAAAGAGGTGGTGTGTACTTGACATAATACAGGTATAATTAAAGCAACGCAGTATTTATTGAACGCAAAAAATATTCCTTTGGAATATCCATTCTCTTTATAGATTGGTCTAAAATTAGCTTAAAATTAAATTAAAATTGACAAGTTTAAAAATAGGATTTCAAGAAGCTCATTCATCTAGTTATTCTTAAAATTGTATTACTTATTACTGTTATTGAGAATGATAGTTTGAAAACGATTTTGGCAGTGGAAAATAGCATAAAAAATTTGATTGCTCACAAACTTAATAGAGTGTAATATTGTGTTTTTTATAACATTACATCTCGGGTAAAACTTTAATTATTTTTATTTCTTTTTCATGTAAAACTTACACTGTGACGTAGCGGTATGGTGCATTTCATCATACGCCTTCCCATGGGTCAGAATCAGCGTTAGCAAGATGGAACCCACTAGAACCTGGCTGAAAGCAATCAGTAGCACCCCTGGGAACAGGTTGCAGATCCCGCAACAACTCTCGAAGTGACATCCCGGCTTGTGCAGCGCGAAATGCGCGGGAACCACGGTCGAGCGGCTGGTGCTTCGCGGCCTTTTGTCGCTGTGCGTGTAGTCTTCTATGCTTTTCGCCATTTTGACAGATGTGATTTTTTTGTAGGTTGAGCGGCCAGTGTAGGAGGGGGTGAAAGAAGTTTAAATAAAAAGGATTTACTAAACTATAGTGATTGTGATTACTTTCGTTTTATTACTATTAATTTCCGTATTATACATGAATAGAATGCATTATTATTATAGGAAATACAATACAAATAGTCTGATAAGATGAGATATGAGAGTTGGTAGTCGACACAAGACATTTACTGTAGTTGTAGTTGTAATTTTCTGTTATGTAGATTTGTTTTTTTTTTGTTAAAATTCATCTATTAAATGCTATCGTATGCTATATTTACATATACAAATTGATTTGCTTATGCTTATGTCCATTTTCCGTGAAATAGATTTGATGAAAATGTTTCTTTTTTGTTATCGATGTGATTCATGGATTATAACCACTAAGTTCACAATCCATTGATATTATGATATTAATCGTTTGCAAAGTGGCTTACACCTGAAATGGACACAGAATACCTGTTGTGCGTAAATACTGTTTTTACTGGAAATGCCATGATCCGCAATTTGAAATACAAATAAGACAACAGAGAGGGACTTAAATAAACAAGAATAAGAAGAATTATATGATTTACTATACTCTAAACTTTTAGAAAGAAATTCTAGTTTGCTTGCATAATAATCCTTATTATCATTACAGAACGCAGATATTTTAGAACGAAGAGGATATAATCCAACTTAATGTATAGAACAATTAGTGCAGAATAATATGTACTTATAGTTACTGCGCAATTACTGTTAAATCTGTATGCGAAGAACGTTGTTTAAATGTTAAATGATAGTAATAATTAATGTTTCTGAAAATGTGAATCTAGAGGATAATTAAAACGTTATTCTGTAAGTGCAATATTTCATATTTAAAACTATTATAAAGAATATATAGATTTTTTTTAAACTGTGAATAAAGTTGTGTCTCATTTTCTAAAACTTTAAGTTAAAAATTAGATTCATGGCGTCGTTCTCCTGGAACACTAAATTATTATTTCGCTAAAAAGCTGTGAAATTCTTAAATTCCTGTCTAAAGATATAATGCAAAAATGGTGTCTGGAATAAAAATCTCAATTTGTAATTTCTTTTCAATAAACTTTGTACTATATTTTAGATGCTATTATAATATTTTATACTTGATATTATTTACTAACTGAGTCGTCAGACGTCGCACAAATATAATGTTAGTGCGAAGACCAAACGACGTCTAAAATTCTACAATATAACAATATCTTTTGCAGAAACCTGCCTGTAGTGATCTTTTTATGACCCTAGTACGACCTATACGACGCTTTTGCACGTCAAACAGATTCGTGATTATCTCTCATCAATTAAATAAAGCTTATATTTGTTTTATAATTAGTTTATAATCCGTCCCTGGTATTGAAACTCAACATACACAATAGGACAACCCTTCAATTTCAATTTCAAACCTGTGTCCGACCTCTGATTGCGGATTACTGGCAACTTTATCCTTCCAATATGGGAAGTTTACAATTACAGGTGTATGTAATATTAGCTAGGATTTGTATAGGTTTCCTAAATATTTTAAACTAGATTTCCGCCCGCGGCTTCACCCGCGTTTTCAAAGGAAAACCCGCATAGTTCCCGTTCCCGTGGGATTTCCGGGATAAAACCTATCCTATGTGTTAATCCAAGTTACCCTCTATATGTGTGCTAAATTTCATTGTAATCGGTTCAGTAGTTTTTACGTGAAAGAGTAACAAACATCCATACATCCATACATCCTTACAAACTTTCGCCTTTATAATATGTATTAGATCTATGTACATAATATTGTAACTTTAGGACAATATCGACAAAACACTAATAATCCCGGATGTTTTGATCAAACAGTTTGTTAAATATATTATTTATGTTTTTCTTAATAGTCAAATATAATATGTTATTATCTTATTATCTCGTATCTTATTACCTTTTTTCCTAATATTTCCTTGAAGTGTTCGTGATCAAACTTAATTGATTCATCTTTAGGTCACAAACTAATTATCTTCGCTATGCGCTATCTATACAAGTAGTCTATTAAATTCACAATTTTTATTACTATACACATAATTCACGAATAAATGTGTATAATATTAAATTTACAAGTACCACACTGCGCCACTCGATGCGCCCTAATGAGCGCTAAATATTATGCTTATGCTTCTTCTACAAGGTAGGTATGTACCACTAATAATAATTATCGTGTATAGTTATAATAATTGTATGTATCCACTTAAAACAATAACCTCTATGATGAAGGGTCATAAATGTGGAGTCGTAAGATACGATAAGGGCTCTATTCATTTTACTTGCAACAGTTATAGGATTTTCCGTTATTCACGTCGTATTTTAGTTCAAAATTGATTAATTTCTTTCAAGAAATATAGTAGTTTAAAAGTCAACATTTCTTAAGAAAATAAATAGAAAATATATAAATGCGAAGTTGAATGTAGACGCTAGTAAAGGCTACGATGTTGCTACGAATTTCATAATTAAAGCAAGGCAAGGCAAGCTTTGAGCAAGTTATTATTTGAACAATATGTGAAACGTAATTTGTATTTATTTAGTTCTCTGTTCTTTTGTTACGTAATAATAGAATACTTTCTATCTATAATGTTTTTCTTTATAAATATATAGACTAATATTATAAGTTCCAAATCGGCTATTTGGATGAAACTTTTCATGAAACCATTTTAATACAGAGCCAAAGTATGATTTCTTTAAAAAATCACTTCCTAAAGGGTTAAAAATAGGGGATGAAAGTTTTAACCCGTGGTTATTCCGGGGTACGTACATAGCTTGTATTATCTGTTATTTGTGGTTATTATATACCTTAATCTTCCTTAACAAACTTCGCCATCCTCTAGATATTTTATATACATATATTATTGCACGCCTCATAAGCGAAGCGTTGAGGTGGGTACTACTGTCACTTCGCGCAAAACATCTGATTTTTTTTACATATCTATTAAAATAACAATAATCATATTAAAATATAAGCTAAAACAGTTTAATAAACTGTATTAGCGATACAAATGCATGAAATAAACATAAACGCACCTAATTTGAACAATACTACTAATAAGTACTAGTAATGACCTAATATAATATGTAAATGCGTTTCATTTATTACTAAAATAAACGTGCTGAGTCAAACATGTAATATCGAGTGGAAATTTCAATTTCAATCAGTCAGTTACAGTGATTGACTGTTTAGGTACGGGACGCAGTTGCAATAAACAGAATGTAGTAACTAGTAGGGTTAAATAGTACGCAATAGTAATTAAAATCATAGCGGTTTTATTGAGATATCTGTGAGTATTGAGGGTGCGTAAAAGGTATCCTTTCTATATTACAAAGCTGAACAGGTTGGTTAGTTGAATTTCAGGAACTTGTCCATTTATCAAGGAAGGTTCCAGGCTTTACGCTCCTATTGATTTTAACGAATAAAACATATCACATTTTATTAATTAGGGATCACAGTTTTTAACGAACAAAATTTTAAGCTTAATACACTGTATTGTGTATTCAGAGCTTGCAAACAGGTGCAGAAGTTTTTAGCCCCACTATAACATCGGAAGGTGGAGCTCTCCACTCTCTGGAATATAATATTACTTAGCTTATTGATTCGTTTGGTTGTTGATAATATTCATACCATTATGAAATTATATAGGGTTTATTTAAAAAACCTTAATATTTATTTTACATCATTTGAATAACGTCCGCATTAACTCAAAGCACCTTTTATCAAACGCTTTATCAACAGAATTATCTGCCTGTTCCCATGATTAGCAATAGAGATGCAGCCTGTTGTATTTCGATTAACAGCCTATCTGTACTGTTGTGTATCTAAATTTTAATCACTATCAATTTGACGCGGCGGTCGGGGAGGTAATGGGATTGCATAAGTCTATGGCTTTCAAGCTATTGCTAGGGTTAACACAATTTTATATATAATAGAGCAAGAAATGATTACGGTTTGTTAAGTCTATAAGGAATAAAGAAAGTGATTAAAATGTAGAGACTGAAAAATTGCTTATGTATGTACTATTTAATATTCATACTTAAACTATTTCAAAATTACTTAATGTTAGTGTTTTGTAATGTGCCCACTCGGCAATTTGATAAAATTCTACGTGATGCTTATTTCTTCTTACATAAAATTATTTATTAAGCTATCACTATGCGTACTTGTATATTTTATAACTCCACTAGTAAACAAAACAATTGCGAATTGACAACCCTAGCACTAACATCTGACAGAGTATGAAAGCCGATTGGCGGTAGAGCGCTTGTGGTTTATGGATAACGTTTATGATTGGAGTAAGTATTCATAAATTAAAGAAAATCGTGCTAGTTTCACCAGTTATTACACACATGAAAAACTGAACGGATCTTATTTATTTAATTTGATAAATTAGTTAAAACTGTTATTTTTTTTTAAACATGACCTGAGCAAATACAAAATTACAAAGACGACGACGAATACAACACAAATATATACAAAGTTTCATTTACTCGCAGAAATCAATGAAACTTAAATGCTCTAATGCTTACATTATTATATGAATAGTGAATTCCCGGGCTCTCCTCTGTAGAATTCACAGAGAATAAATAATATTCATTGTAACAAAAATTGCAAATGTAGATAGCTCTCATGATCTTACTTTACATATTGTATCTATGTTATGTTGTTTATTCGAAAAGGTAATCGATCACTCTTCTTCAAACCTTTAATAGCTTTTACATCTATCTCATTTTGTAAAAACAACCTGTATTCCATACCTTGTTTATTGTCGAGTCAGCCACCGTGAAATTGAAATGTTCTAGACTGAAAATATTCTTAAAATATACAAGATAAAAACAGAAAGAATGAAACAATTTATCCACATTATAAAATCGGTCGTGTTCCACAAATTCAGAATTAAGTAAGCTTCAAAAACAATATTTATAATTGCTTGGGTAAGGTATAATTTGGTTGTGACGGGTGACACAGAAACAACGCAGATATTGTTTTATTCAATACATTACTGCTAAGCCTGAAATGTGTTATGAGAATGTTAAATGGATTATGAAAATGTTTTTACAGAATGCCTGTTTGATGCGGAGTTTCTTTATTTAATATTTAATGTCGGGAATAATTGTTTTCGCTTTGTAGGTATTTTTTTGGTAATTTTGATACGTGACTGAAATTATATTTAGCGGTTAAGTATTTTAGGTATTGGGCTTTTTATAATAAACAGCATATTATGTTAGTATTACTTACGTAAGTAGATAAAATTCACAATAATGAGTTGATCCTTTAAAATTTAAAACCAGATAAATGTCTGTACTATTAAATGCTATCTTCTTATATATAAAAATGAATCGCAAAATGTGTTGGTAAGCGCATAACTCGAGAACGGCTGAACCGATTTCGATAATTCTTTTTTTATTATATTCCTTGAAGTAAGAGGATGGTTCTTATGTAGAGAAAACGTAAACATGTACCACGGGCGAAGCCGGGGCGGACCGCTAGTCTAAAATAAAATACATTCATAGAATAATACGTAAAATATAAAAGTATATTCTCTCGTTTTCTTCCACTATATCGTTATGATAACTTTGTAGCCACAGATGCCTCCAGATGCATTTAAATGTTATAAATAAAAACTTTCTTTGAGATAAAAGCTCAGATGTCGGAAGTTCAAGTTACTTGTGAGCGATAGCTTGAGGAGCCTCTCAGTAAACTACATGTCAACTCTTTCATAACCTTTCTCCGTAATGACGGTTTACGTAACGTTTCTTTTCAAGGTTACCTTGGAACTTTATGCGATAAAATATAAAATATTTAACAGAGAAGTGGACTAACATTCTTTTGTAGGACAATATGGTCTATGAACAATGATATTATGAGTAAGGTGTAGATAGGTTAAAAGCGCTTCGAGAGTGGCACGTCAAAATGTGTAATAGTTAATTTACTTCAGCTATCTGTTTTTCATCACGATAGTTTTAAACTTTATTGGCCTGATTACCTTCTACCCTGATTGCCTGGAAGAGATCATTACTAAGTGATAAGGCCGCCAAATACTAAACTGTTTCTTCACTATCATCATCACTACATAGTATAAAACATAGTCGCTTTCTCTATCCCTATGTCCCTTTGTATGCTTAAATCTTTAAAACTACGCAACGGATTTTGATGCGGTTTTTATTAATAGATAAAGTGATTCAAGAGGAAGGTTTAAGTATATCTTAATATATATAAATCTCGTGTCACAATGTTTGTCCTCAATGGACTCCTAAACCACTTAACCGATTATAATAAAATTCCCACACCATGTGCAGTTCGATCCAACTTGAGAGATAGGATAGTTTAAACATGTAGGTACCACGGGCGAAGCCGGGGCGGACCACTAGTAATTTATAAGGTTTTAGGCAAAGCGGGCGAAGCTGCGGGCGTTAAGCTAGTTATGTATATTTTAGTACCTAAATCCATTTAGTTGTAGAATAAATAAATAGTTTAAAAATTACGTCATCTCACATTCATATAACCTACTAGACATACGAGGCGGTTTGGTAATTAATTGTATCTACGTGGAAATAGGTGGAAATATGTTTAAATTAAACGCTGTCCAGTTGAACTGCTGACCACGATGCGGTAAAGTATGTAAAGCGTAAATCTCGTTTTCAAACTGATAAAACGTTTTATTTTAACACTAGCTTTCCGCCCGCGGCTTCGCCAGCTTTGTCTAAAACATAATATTATAACTAATATTATAAATGCGAAAGTAACTCTGTCTGTTACTCAATCACGCCTAAACTACTGAACCAATTTGCATGAAATTTGGTATGGAGATATTTTGATACCCGAGAAAGGACATAGGCTACCTTTTATTGCGAAATATGTACCACGGGCGAAGCCGGGGCGGACCTCTAGTATATTATATACTAAAACGTTCCTCTTGAATCACTCTATTTAAAAAAAACGCATCAAAATCTGTTGCGTAGTTTTAAAGATTTAAGCATACATAGGGACATAGGGACAGAGAAAGCGACTTTGTTTTATATGTACTATGTAGTGATTTACATGCACTAATTATATTTACATTTCATTTATCATTCAAATAACAAGAACAGGAATTATTATTATTGAACATTAAAAGACAATAATTATTTGAAACTGTACTAATTGGAAAATTATCCCTAAAGTGGACATCCTTTCCCTACTAGGTTTTGACCTTAGATCATTACTTAATGATCTAAGGTTTTGACTAATTAATTTGCACCATGAAGCAAAACAGAAAGATAAACTTTGATAGGTTATTATACCATTCAAATGCTTTATAAATTAGAAATTTAACTATTTTGCAATTCATTTTAAATTACAAGGAAGGAGTATCGTTACTATGAACATAACATTATAATAGAATGAAATACTTCAATCCAATTAGCTTGATGCATGCAAAATGTAGGATAAGCTTGACCGTGTACCACTCGACTGTTACATCAATCATCGTTGTTCTTTATTTAGTGTCATTAATCAAAAGATAATTTGATTGCTTTAGGGCGTTTGTCCACTACAAGGAATTTTACGGTCCGGCATTCCGATTTTTTACGGTCCGGTATGGCACGCCATTAATCTAAATACTAGCTTGTGCACCTACGTAATTTTACTGTCCGACATTTTACTTTTCCCTATTCCGGATGGTTTTTTGAGTTTACGAGTCGCTGTAGGTATAATTGTTTTCGAGTGCCCACTTGCTTGGATTTTACTCTTTTTATTGCATATGCCAATTGAAAGCAAGCTCTTGTTTTACTTTCTTTTAGCTGGCAATGAGATTTGAGAAGTCGGTATTGTTATTTTATATACATTGACCAAGCATTGACCTATAATTATTATCTAAGTAAGTGTTGGTAAGTTAAAGTTCAAGTGGGAATAGATTTAGCTCCTCGTCACCGATTAAAATAAATAAGTGAAACACGCATTTTAAATCTCTTACGGAACTTTACTTTTTATTATAACGAAGTAATGTAATATTTCACCTTCTATATTTTTACTCGTTTCTTGTAAAATGCGAAAACAATCATTTATGATAGCATTATACCGCCATACTTCCTTGAACTGTACCGCACTGATCCGATTAAAGACGGACAGGTGCACAAGCAATTCATCGGTTTTTTCATGCCACACCGGACCGTAAAAAATCGGAATGCCGGACAGTAAAATTCCTTGTAGTGCACAAGCGCCCTTATTGTAACGGTCATTCCATTGTGAGGGATATTTTTTTCATATTCTGAAGTTAATCGGTTTTCTGTTTATTTGGAAATGACCTTTGAACCATGCGATATTATTCAACTGATACGTTTTGAATTTGTTTTGTTAGGGACAGAGTTTGTGCAAACTTTATTGTGATATTTAATAGATTAATTACATTATTTATTTATATCATGGCGTCTTTCTAGTAATATTCACCACATCTTAACTTGATTTTCATTAGATGCATTTTTGAAGTAAAACTTCTTTAGTCGCGTTGTGCGTAAAGTTTTGGTCGCGTCATGGCAATACCCTCACGTCATGGAGTAAGGCGACGATTTGATATTTTTGAATCTTACCAAAGAAGTTTTACTTCTGAGACGTGTGTCTATTCGTTTAGAAATACTTTTGAGAATTACATTTACAGTGTTATTTACCTGTTTATGACAAAATTAAGCAGCTAACTAAGTATATCAAGTTTAAATAAAGCTTTACTTTTTTTATAACCGAAATATCAAGAATAGCACAGGCATTTCAATAATTTAGTAATTGTAGGCGTTTCCCTTGTCGCCGGAAATCCTCTTTAACCCTTATTTTGACAGAGAAGGTGATAGTAAACTTATTAAAATTTTATTGTATAACCTAGTTTCCATGGTTTTTCTAAACCTCCAAAAAAAGAAAAAAAAAATCTACCCCCCACCCTTATGGAGAAAAGCGATGTCCGCCACACCGGACATTATCGAATCGTAGTAAAAATGACTTGTCCGTCCTAGCGGACTTAATCGAATACGTGAAAGAAGTTGCATAGTATAAAGTAAAAGAGCCTTTATTTTTTATAAAAGTACAAAGATACTGTGAAAAAAAGTAATCTAAAGGTGAACGTACTACGGGAGGATCTTCAACTACTGCAGTATCTTCTATCTGGGCTCTATACAAAAAGGTACTCTGTTTCCATTTGTAAGAGAGGGAAAGCTTTTGAATTTGCTTGGGTCTCTTTTTTGTCACAACTGATGGTTCTCTGAGTCTTCTTTTTCTATGCACAGGTGTTGGCAACGAGGGTAAATACGATATAGAAGGTAAGTTTGCAAAATTGAGTTCCTGCGACTGGTTCGGGAAAACTTGCTCTTTATTTGGACTCAAAGGCGTCGGGAAGTCGTATGTAAAGGTTAGGTAGATAAGAAGTATCTAACAAGTTGATAGGTACTGAGAATAGATGTAATGTTTTGGTAATACCGACAACTCAAATCTTTTACCTTTCATACCATATTTCGACAAGGTCCGTCGTGACGGACAAACTGTAAGACACAATAAATACAGGTGTTTCGACGAAGTCCGGTGTGGCGGACAAGTGAAAAACTCGATAATTATTAAGAATAACGTAAGCAAAAGCTATGAAATCGTATTAATTTAACGTTAGTAGACTAAATTCACAAAAAACAAATAAAAAATCTACGCAACATAGGCAAAAAATAATATTTTTTAATAAATTACCGGAAAGACTTTCTTAGTGCGCAGTTTCGCCGACATTTTTTCGCCAACTGTCAAACTCTGGGTTATTACACGCAAAATTTATTTTTCTACTAAAATTTGATCGACCTCCCAATAGCTTAGTAGTTTTTTTGTTGCAAAAATAGAATTAGACGGGGCGGTGGATTTTTTTAAAGTACTTGTCCGGTGGTACGGACAAATTCGAAATAAGGGTTAACCTAATACTGCTTACGTGTTTTTACACTTAGCTTCATCAAAATATGTCAATAGATATTATTTAGTTTAAATAGGTTTATGCTGAAAAAGTAGCTTCAATGCATAAATGACGAGTTATCGATTCAGTCCTGTTTATATATCCACCAATAAATTATAAATATTAAAATAATAAGACGTAGGGTAGCTTCTGATCGATTTTATAGATTGAGAGTGCCTTTCATAAGTTGCGGACAAAGTTACAGTACTTACTTAGTATATAAGTACTTATATTTACAAAGAACCTAAGTGATATTAATCCATCTACACGACAAGTTATTTCTCTAGCTGCAACTCGCTCGCAACTTTGCTAATGCTCTTTTATTTATCAAAGTTAACAACTTACTGGTCGAGCTCGGTAACTCGAGGGGAATTAATGGGCGTTTTAATTGTCTTGAAGTTTTTATAAGATAATACTAGATAGCTAGTATGGAAGCAAAATAGACTGAATTATGTGTGAAGTTTATGTTTTATGCCTTTGCGATCATAGATGACCTGAGCGGTCATTGTTGGTATATTGTTGTAGGTATATTGTTGGCATTATTACCATATTTATTCAAGAGCCATCTCAATATTTATCTATGCTTATGTTATAAACAGCTTTGTGTGTTTGTAGGGGCAATCTTCGGAACTGATCTCATGGTTAAAATTCTATATCTAACAGAAAAAAAATACGTGTGGCACTCGAGGACTGCCACGGTAAAGCTTATAGCATCGCATCGCTGTGCCCGTTGGAGTGTGGGGTGTTAGGTTTTTTCATTACGGAATTTTTACATTCGGTCGCCGCGCTCAAAGTCTGAGATAAAAGCTATGCAATAGCTTAAAAAAAATACATGCTTAGCTAAAGAACGCTACAATGCCTAAT
The DNA here is from genome assembly GCA_907164685.1 of Colias eurytheme. Taxonomy (NCBI): domain Eukaryota; kingdom Metazoa; phylum Arthropoda; class Insecta; order Lepidoptera; family Pieridae; genus Colias; species Colias eurytheme. The sequence goes on from CAJQZN010039944.1 coordinate 65,482, forward strand.
GTGTTTTTAGTTAACGGCCGCAGTAAGCCACATTCACTGCTAAATTAAAACGTTCCGGATTAGCGAGTAATTATCAAATACCAAGCTTTAGCTAAAACGCACACCTGGAAATTACTAGGAAATAAGTCGACAACAATTGTGCAATTAACATTCTGTTTAAAGTTATTTTGTTTACACTAAAATAACAATTTTGTTATTCACAAAGTACAAGCCTTTCTTGAAATGTAATTATAGCTGCAACGTTAACAGTAAGAGAAAGATTTTAAGATAAAAAATGTTGTATCTTGTAGCAATACTTATAAAATAGAAATAACACGCTTTTTTACGTCAAAATTAATGTTGAAGTTTTAATTTACATTTTTTTTTTATTTCAGGTGTTCCCGGAAACGGAATCATTCATCGCAGAAGTGTACGATATCAGATTTTTTATAGAAAAGTTGAATAAATATATGTATTAAATATTGCTATTGTGTTTTTTTTATCTAACTAATTTATCTTTTTATATTGCATAATTATGCGATCTAGTAAATGACTCTACTTGTAATATTGTCAAAATTACAATAGATTTTTACGCTTTCATGGAAGCTAGCTATAGTACACTAAAATTCAACTAAATCTAACATTGGGCTCATATTTAAACAATAAACCTTTACAAAAAGCATTCCATTAAATCACGTAGGAAATTAATAACGTTTCACATCAAATGTGTGAACTTGCCAAAGCGTCTAAGAAACGGAAAGCCTACAAATTCTTGTGAGTTCTACAGCCTTAACTTAAGTGAATGTTATACGTAGGAGCGTTAATGATGTTCTAACAACCTGCGTGTGCATATTCAGGTGAACATTCAGGGCTTACCTTTCACAATTTTAAGTGCTACTATTTATTGTCGATCGTAAAATGAATTTGACTTGGTTCGATTTCATTTTTTGGATTTTATGAATTTAGATTAATGATTTAATCTGGTTTCTCATGTTGTATGCACAGACTGAATTATAATTTACAAATAATAGAGAAATGTACGAAATAATAACTTCAAAATTAAAGACCTAAAAATTTGTGTCACTACTTCTTGATATAATATTTTGTTTGTTACATTGTACGATAAAATGTGTAAAATGTATAAAATGCTTGAAAGCAAGCCTACGCTTACGTACATTATTAACAATATTTTAATATGGTTTTTATGTTGTGATGCTAAAATTGACACCAAGAGAATTCGAGAAAGTTTCGAGATTATGTCATTATCTACCCATAGTAAGGGCCACATTACCGTTATAGTGTACAGAGAGGAGGTAAATTACTCCAATCTATTTATGAGGGGAACTGGAACGACTTGCTTGCTGAGAGGACGATTTATGAAGGCCTTGCGGTTGTGTTGTATTGGCGTTTTGAGGAAAACACAAGATTTAATGGAAAATGTACTGGGTTACGTATTCACATACCTGTTAGAGATGCTTTGATGTTATTTTGGGATATTTACATATAATGTAATGTAGGTGTGAGTGATTGCTATGAAATGTTTATTTCTGGTTTTAATCGTAGTTTCATTTTAACATGCTTAATAAAATAATAAACCTCGGTGAAACTTTTTGAATAAATAGTTTCCGAGTTATTTACTATTGATATTCCATTTAGTTTTGTTTTGAAAAATGAATCTTTTTAAAGTATCTAAGTAATGAAAGGGAATCGCTTGCTATTAATTTGATAATTCCAAGAGCATATAAACATATCAATCAAATAAGATTATTCCAAGTATAAGAAAGTTGTACCCAAATTAATTGCACCTTTAATTAATGTCACACGTCCAAATCGGAGTGAAATTTCATACAAATCATAAATCACAGTGACAGGCCTACGTGAGAACGAATGTTATGTAATTGAAGTGTCGTTATGCTTCTTGGTCGTTATATTCAAGCAGAACACGTGTTTTGTTAGTTTTGGGAGTATCTATGGACAAAGATAAACGTTCTAAATCTATCTTAGTAGCTTAGGTCCTAGGTAGGTATATTCCTATATGATGAAATTATAATGTATAATATGGTATGAAGTGGGAGGTAAAACTGTAAGTTTCATTCACTTTGATTAAATTTTATCTATATTTATTTGTAAAAATATATCAACGGAGAAGTGGTGGTGGAAATGATGATCTCAAAGGTTAGTATTTCAAATTTAATAAAAAAGTAAAATTTAGTACTATTAATCGATAAGATTCAAAATGTCGTGCAATCTATATAATTTTTCAAATAAGGTTTATGATAATTAGAAAATAACATACTAACTAATAAAATAACATTAACTAACTCTAACACTCGAATAGTATTGATCTTAAGGGTAATAAAACACATTAATGTTAATAAAAGGCATAAGCGATCCCGTTATGATAAAAGCCTTTAATTCTGAAATTAGCACATAATTAACTGATAGATAGTTGGATACCAATAAATCAGTACTTGATTATTCCTGTGTTTGCATTACGTTAATATTTGGTGAATTTATAGACCATAATATAACAAATTACATAATAATATTTTGTGGATATTTTACTAGTGGAAAAATAACGAGTTAAGGAATAAATCGGTTTTAGCACGCTATAAATTCTTTGTATTTCATCCATCTCAACGGGGTGCTATGAGAACCGAAAATCTTATAAGATAGCAAAATTATAACTGATTCCAGGAAGAAAAATCATATGAAAAGATGAAATGAAATATATTAATGGCAATAACTGAAGAAAAGTGCCTTGAACAAAGGTATCTATAATTAATAGAAAACGGGTATAAGAAAAAAGGTACGGTAAAGGTAAGGTCATATAGACCTATGTATATCATAATATTTTACTTGCCAATTATTTTCTACTAGATTTCCGCCCGCGGCTTCGCCCGCGTTTTCAAAGGAAAACCCCCATAGTTCCCGTTCCCGTGGGGTTTCCGGGATAAAACCTATCCTATGTGTTAATCCAAGTTACCCTCTATATGTGTGCTAAATTTCATTGTAATCGGTTCAGTAGTTTTTACGTGAAAGAGTAACAAACATCCATACATCCATACATCCATACATCC
>CAJQZN010039945.1:5211-31969 GCA_907164685.1 Colias eurytheme
AAAAAAGCGTCCATAGTACGTATATTTTTTTTATCAAATAGGTCACAAAATGTCTCTAAAAGTCTAGAGGTTGATTTAATTTTTTTTTTATAAGAACACAAATTGTTCCTTAAACAAAAAACATTTTTTTCTTCATTTCAGATAAACAGACTTATTTCAATATTTGTTATTTGTATATCAATTATTGCTATTCATTACATCTATATTACAAAAAAAATTTTTTTTTTGTAATATACCTACATGTGATTTTTATCATCTTACCTAGTAGCCCGAGCTCTATGCCACAGTCCATCATCCACTTTCGTATGATTCGCTATTATTACGACTTCACCACTTCCCAAGTCGTATCTGGAAAATACATTAAAAACAACGATAAAAATCGGAACGTAGAAAATATATTTTTAATAAGAAAACGACTGACAAAAAATCTTAGGTGAGTGGAATCCTAAACAACAATTTTATTTGCACTAAGTTAAAAAAAAAGACGGGTTGCACTGGGGGAGTGCCGGCAGAAGTGAAAACTTAATTATTAACGTTGAGCATGTTTGATATTTTGGAATAGTATCCGTCTTACGCTTTTTCGATCAGGTCACGTGGCCTGACGCGAGTTTAAGATTTTATACCCATTACAGAAAAAGTGCTCAACGCCGCTAAAGAAGTTTTCACTTCAAAAACACATTATTCACAATCCATACATACATACCTAAAAACAAGCACAGAGTGTTCCACAGCGAGTGACAGGAAGTCCCCCGTGTCGACCGCGCGGCCGCTCCACACGAGCAGGCCGTGTGACGTCACCGAGCGGAACCGGATGTTTATGTCTAGCGAGTAGCTGAGCAGTCTGCAATGTTTTATTTTATATCTTAATACTAGATTTCCGCCCGCGGCTTCGCCCGCGTTTTCAAAGGAAAACCCGCATAGTTCCCGTTCCCGTGGGATTTCCGGGATAAAACCTATCTATCTATGTGTTTATCCAAACTACCGTCTATATGTGTGCTAAATTTCATTGTAATCGGTTCAGTAGTATTTGCGTGAAAGAGAAACAAACATACATACACACACATATACATACTAAATGTCATGGTGCGCAGACGTGCGCTCTGAATGCATGAATTGGTGATCTATGCTCAATGACAACATCGCGAGATGGAAAATTAAGTTGTCATTTGATTAATCTAGATGGCGCTGTACTATAAAAATCCAAATATAGTTGGAACCATGTTGGAACGAAATTTCTTATCACGCGTTGCGAAAGTGGGCTAAACGGAAAAAATAAGACGAAAAGTTGTAACGACACTTTTTGCTATAGTTGTAAGCCGTGTAAGCCGCTCTAAATTTTTTTATTTCTTTAAATTTTCATTCACGGATTTATTATGAATAGGTGAATTTAGTTTTCCGTTACTCTTGTAATTTATAAATTAGGCAATAAACAATAAGTAAGTCTACCTTCAATTTACAAAATATCTACTTAAGTAAAATTCCTCACCTCTTCATAGTTTCTTCATCATCGATATGTATGAAACTATCCGTACCGGAAAAACTCGGATATGTGTTCGTATCACCCCAGTTAATTTCATTACTATTCAAATATTTCACTTGCATGTATGTTTGTCCATCATACGGTCTCTCTGTTATTATATCATTCGACCTTTTTTCCTCTAAATATTGGTATTTCTTCAAGTTCTTATATTTCTTGCTTTGGATGTGTTTTTTCGATTTTGTCTTGTGGTATTTTAATCGGAACCCCTTTTTTGGTACAATCGCGTGGTGAATATCGTTTGTCGTCAAGTTTTTCGGGTATATTGGTATTGGTTCTGGTTTTTCTTTGCACATGTTGTTGCTGTAAACAGATTCGGTGTGAATTATTAATTATTTTGTTTAAAAAATTATGTGGGTAGTTGTCGATTAATATTTTTTGTGTTGAAGTTGCTGTGATTATATAAAGTTTTGGATTTTTTTATTATTTTGCCATGATATGAATGCTAAGGAATTAGGATCTAATAATATTTTCTCTATGCTTGTAAATTTCCTATGATAATAATATTTGTAGTTAGATTGTCTCCTGGAAGGTTAAATTTCGACATCTAGAAGAAGGTAACTTCAAAAATTCAACTTTAGGTATGTGATCAAAAAGTTTTGCTAGAAAAGAAGTATTTTACTAAGAAGTTTTCTACGAATAATATTAATTAATAACTGGCATCAGTATTGTTTTTCCTATCAAATAAATAAATTATACAATTTATACAGATTTATATACATACGTGCAAGAATTATTTCTAGCGTCATCACAGTTGTCCACATTAACACCACCCAACGCTGACGACACGACGGACAACTCTTCGTCGTTTATTATTAGCTGAAATGTTATAATTTTAGGTTATTCGAAGAAATCGAAGGCAACTATTATAATTATTTTGTACCTATTTACTAATATTTGGACTTTGAAAAGTTCTGGAGGATTGAAGTGGAGAGTGGGGAGGATATATGTGGGGAGGATGGATTTGGGGAGGATGGAAGTGGGGAGGATGGAAGTGGGGAGGATAGATGTGGGGAAGATGTGTGGCGTATGTCGTGTGTTATCTCTTGGTTTTTGTTGTGTCTTGTGTCATCTCTCACCTGTTCCACACATCCATTGAAGCTATTCTATAACGCTAATCTCATCGATAACGGTTGAGGAGCGCCTCCAAGCAACAAAGTGTAGAAGTGGATGGAAGAGGGGAGGATGGATTTGGGGAGGATGGAAGTGGGGAGGATAGAAGTGGGGAGGATGGAAGAGGGGATGATGGATTTGGGGAGGATGGATGTGGGGAAGATGTGTGGCGTATGTCTTGTGTTATCTCTTGGTTTTTGTTGTGTCTTCTATGGTGTGTCTTGTGTCGTGTGTTATCTCTCACCTGTTCCACACATCCACTGAAGCTATTCTTTAACGCTAATCTCATCGGCAACGGTTGAGGAGCGCCTCCAAGCAACAAATGCTGCTTCAGTTGCAAGTACCTCGCGACCCCACGTGACGTCACCGACCGAATGTCGTGCGGGGATCGTGTCGTGTCGTCGTGTCGGACGTGTAAAGTGGCGCGTCGCCCGGAACGGTTTATTGTTATGTGATGCCAGCGGTTTTGGTGGAGCGGGTAGGCTGATCTGGAATTGTTAAGAAAATTTAAATAAGGTTATTTTATTAAGATTTTTAAAGTGATTGATATCATTCTTGTCAATTTTTTATCTGTATGTTACGTTTAGCTATGTCTGTCAGTTAAAATGACGAATACAACGTCAATTATGCTTTCAGGTATATCGCCAACAAGCGATAAAATTAAAAATGGGTACCAATTTTAATGTGTTACTTTTTTATAATCTTTAAAAGCTATTAAACAAATATTTCTAAGACCGAAATCAATTTAACATTTTTATCATGACTAAAAATGAATTGATACTTTGCTTGCATGTAAAACTACTTAATTTTAAATACTAACCTCACAAGAGCGATACCAGAACCTAAATCAAAGGCGAATTCAACGAAATAGTCTCTCAAATGTAGTGAGAAGAAATCACCATCACCACTCGGATCTTGAGAGTTGTATAGCAGTAGTCCATCACCGTTTGAAGGTTTTACTGTTATCTGAAATTATTATTATGTAAAATATACAAAAGATATTAAAACTAGTAACTGGCGTATTCTAAATATAATTATGTTAAGTCAATCATATTGTAAGCTGTAATGTTTTCATAAATAAATAAATGTAATATAGGGCAGTTGCTAAACATGTATTGGAACGAAGTTGCGCGTTGCGAAAGAGGGCTAGACGGAAAAAATTAAGACGAAAAGTTGTAACGACATATTTACAATAGTTGTAAGTACTGCGTGCGTGTGTTTATGTGTCTCTCTCTTTTATAGAAAGCAAGCCAGTTATTTTAACAACTTCGTTTCATCCGGGTGTCTCTTGACACCTCTCAACTTTTTTATCATCGAGTTTTTTCATATCATGATTGATTTCATGGATATTTATGACACTGGAGACACAATTAATACGTATCTACCAACTACATCAATTATGAAGAATTTATGTAATAAGTAAGAAATAATAGCCAAAGCTGATTGAGTCTTCACCAGGAAGATATCCATTACTCCTCTAGTTTAAAAGAGAGTAGACATAGAGGGAGGAAATAATAAAAGGTGCCTTCAATAATTTATTCTTTTATTTTTAATGCCTGATTCCTTCTAGTCGCAAAAATGAAGCTTGAAGTAGGTAATTATGGGTATTAAAAACGCACTTATATTTCTAATTTTACCTTAACTAATAATAAAACAACAATATAAAACATCTTCACTATAATATACGAAAGATTGTTTACAAACACTCACAAATTCGTTCGACCAATTCTCAACTTAAAGAAACAGCATTCGAACGTCCGTTCAATTTAAATAATTTCCAGATGGAAACAGAAACAGAAACATTGGTGATTAAAGTTCGATTTTGCACTAACGCAAACAATATAAGTTCGATCGTTAAAGTTTGGAGCGATGCGAACTTTCATACACTTTTGTAATTAAAACTGTAAAAGTTTAAGTAGTCGTGCATTTGATGAAATGGAGTTTTTTATGTTTTTAGAAGTAGGAAATGTAATTGAAATGTGAGTTACGGTTTTGTAGTGTTGATAAACAACGATATAAATAATTGTGTTATTGCGAACATTTTTAAAATTTCAATTACCTATTCAAATTTTCACGAAGTATTTGTACTCTCCTTATAAGAGTTGCAATAAAATAGGTAAGGTATGTAAGTCTTCAAAGGAACCAAAACAACATCAAATTCGTAGCTTAATGAACTCTACAGTTAACAGTTTTCATTATAACAAAACTTATACTTATATACTCATTATAACAACTAAACGAAGCTACTACAAACTTTATTCAATCAATGGAAAACATACCACACCATAGCCAAACTATGTATATTGTACAATCGTCATATCAGTAAAGTCTATTATCAATATAATACACAGTTTATAAGTGTACAAAACCTAAGCGTAAATATAAAAACACGCAAATTCAATAAATAACAAAATAACTATAAACAGAGGCGGCTCGTGACAAAATTTTATGGGTGTTCACTTGAAATAAAACACTGAAAATACATGGTGTAAAGCAGTACAATTTATCAAAAAAATTACTTATAAAGAAAATGCATACGTGATACGTCTTTCTTTTTGGTGTGCAAAAATACCTATAACTTAAAGCGACAAGACCGATAGACGCCAATTGCAGTTCATTCAACAAATGGTACCGAGATTGTGAATGTTTTTTCATCTTGATTGAAAGATGAGCTAAGTCGTCAACGCCCGTTTCAGTCCAAGCACTCTCACCTCCGCCGGCCGCGCCCGCTTTAAATAAAAGACACGGAAAACAAAATAGTTTGTTGCTTTCATCACAACCACACAACCACGGTGTTTTCACATATTGTTCAGATTTAAACACACGCGTATATGTTTTCGTTTTTGTCGTACATTTTTGCGTAAGATCAAGTTCAGGCCGTGGCGGCCCCTTAGCTTTACATTCAAGCCGAATTTGTAACGTTTTATCACACTTTTTAATGAACGCCACATTATAATTATTGTTCATTTTAACACTCACAAGTAATACTGATATAACTACAGGCTATTTCAACACGTATTTTATAATTTTAATTAGAAAATTGCATGAATCGCGCGCGTGCATTGAAGTTGACTCGAGTGTTTTGTTTATATTATAGAAGTGGTAACTGGCAACCTCGCGCGCAATCGCTGTCCTGCCTGGCGGTAAAAACGAACCGGCAACGTTTGCGGGTGCGGCGCTCCGAATTTTGCTACTTTTCCATAGAAAATCTTTTGTTTCACGCGCAGGGCTCTGGCAAAACCCTCTCTTTCACTCCTATTGGATTTCGTATTAGGAAATGTACTAAATCTTTTTTCATTGGAGCGCAATCGTGAGCGCTCCGCTTCGCGCGTTACATAATACAGTAGGTATTATACAGGTGTATGGGATGATGGAATGATGGATATATTCATTGGTATTAACAGTAGTTTTAAAGATTACGATTGATTTTAAATAGTAATAATTAATGGTAATAATTAAATTAAGGACTATGATTTTATTATAATTATTTATGGGAGTTCACTGCACCAGCGCTCCTTAGGGCGAGCCGCCTCTGACTATAAATACCTGTATATCAAGCCAGCTTTGCGCCGAGTTACCCAAGCCTGGCAGCCGCAAATACGAAGAACCGTTGAATCTGGGCACCTGGAAATTTGTTAAGTTCTAGAACATTCTAGCGTAAATCATTCCAATAGGATGTGTTCTAGATTTTGGTTTATTGGTGGTTCGGTTACGAGATTAATTTGTGGGGAACAAAAAGGAGATAAATAATAAGAAGAAATGGTTGGAAAAAATATTTTAATGCGTGATAACGTTCGATAAAATATATGTGTTGATCAGTGAACAAATTAAACAAATATGACTAGACTGGTTAAAAAAAATTTTTTTTTTATTTATTTATTTACTACAATAATACAATTCATTATAAATTAAATTAAACTGGCACAGACATAATCTCTTTAGAGATTTACCGCGCGCCAGCGCCGTCGACATAGAAAATAAAGATTCGATAATATAATATTGATTTGAATGAATTATAACTTGTTACTTTTAACTACCTTTTATTATACGGCTGAAAAAAAATATTTCTATATTTTTTGGAGAGAAACGTGAAAAGAAATGAAAATGTATTTGCGATGGAAATGAAATTCATATAGAAATAGTTTTATAAAATACCTTTGTAGGTATAATGATCATTCTTATACTTTTAACTTTTAAATAACTTGAATTTAAAAAACATCGTAACTCTGTTGCTTAACGATCGTCAAAATTTATATTCTTACAAAGTTTTCCCAAGTTTTACATATTTTATCTTAATAATCATTAGATATAAAAGAGCGGTAATTTTCAGTCAACATATTATAACAGATTGTTATAACTTTAAGATACGGGGAAGTTTTTGTAGTTAATAAGTCTTGGCTCTCGGGAAAATTATGATAAATCGACTTATTTTAATTGGATATTTTTCTACGCTATTTAGGAAAAGTTTGTTTTATAAAATGGCAATGGGATCATTGGGGATGTGAGGCTATCTAGAACCTTATTATTATTGGAACGAAGTTCCTTATCGTGCGTTGCGAAGGGGGTTAGACGGAAAAATTAAGATGAAAAGTTGTAACGATAATTTTTGTGCGTGTGTTTCTCTGTCTGTCTCTCTTTCTCTTTTAACTACCCAATCGAAAAGAACTTCGTTCCATCCGGGAGTCTCAAGTTTCTTTTAGTAATAATTAAGAGTTAGGTATATATAAAAAAACAAAATGTTATGTAACAAATAATTAATAAAATATGAAATTGCAGATCCTCTGATAATGTAGGATTTATATATTTACTCTAAGCAAATCTATTAAAACGTTGGAAAATTGAATTGGAGAGATAGAATTTAATTAAAATTACAACTATTTTTATTTGCATATTTTAACTGGCATTTTCTTGTTTTCAGTTCTCGAAGCCTCATCAAAGCGAAGACAGTCCTCGACTCGTTAAAGCAAATAATTTCTAGGACTTCGACTATTTCTTAATTATTTTTCTCGTAAAATAATATAAATGAAAATTTCATTTCATTCTTTTAAACCTGTTCTTAATAAAAATGTTACTTTTTCTCCGAATCAAGTCATTATTTCGCCTAAAAATACGATTTAACCAACCAAATAACAAAGCACAAAAACTGATAAATTATTCCACGTAAATTTCAATTTAACGTTACAGATTATATTCGTAATATAATAAAAGACCAACGGAAAAGGACATTTAAAAAATGTTTAGCATTTATTTGAGATATTTTTTGCTAGAAAATGCTTTAACGAAGACAAAGAAGGTATTTTCTGTTCCCTTCATAAGACAATGGATATATTTGTCTAGAGGCGATGTAATTATAAAACGCATTAGGGAATTTATGATACTTGCCCACGGGTAAGAGCTTGCATTTATCTTACTTGTGTATTGTTTTGAAAATTTCGTAGATTAGGGCTAAAATGGAGGTTATTAAGTTTTTAAGTAATAGGTTTTATTTCTATTATACAGATAAACAAAGCCTGAAATATCTGGGTCTGGTAAATTTTCCTTATGTCAGTTTTGTAATCTATTTACGTTCTTCTAGCTAATATTCCAAAGGTTTCGTTAAATTTTCGAGGGTACTTTCACTGACAGATAATGAATGTTAATAAAATTTTTAGAAATATTTTTTTAACACAATGAAAACTTACGAGTATAATATAACCAAGCTGGACACATCGTTTAGTGATAAATAAAAACATGATGTTAACATTACAATAAATAAAAATGTACATACCTTCAAATCGAGCGTAATTTCGCACTTATCCCCCGCGTATCCGAGCGGGCACAAGCACACGCTACCAACACATCCGCCGCCATGTTGGCACTCACAGTAATCCTCTTTCATCACCTTCGTTTCATCACTTTTTGTTCCTCCATCATTTTGATTGAACAATCGAACATCCCGTTTATCATTATAGAACTTTATTTTTTTCATATCTTTATAATTAAGTATGGAATTGTCTATTTTGTTTTGGTCCTTCGAGTCTCGCATGACAAGGTCGTTATCCTCGAAGTGTACGATATCGTTAATGTCATATATCGCATGGTCTATTTCGTTGTGTCTGTGCGGTATTATTTCGCTCGTCACTTCGTTTGTTGGTCGCCATGGTGCGAGGGTGGGTGCACATTCATCTAGAAGGAAGAGAATAGTGTTATCATATTCTTTAATATCATAAAAGAGCTAAGTAGTGTAGATACATATAAATAATTCTAATTGTCATTTTAAAACGATATTATAGTGACGATTAGTTAACACAAAATAAATCACACCCATACCATTATTAAAATTTAAATTTAAATATAAGTACGTAGTATGTATTGATAAAAATACATATTGAAAAGAGTCCCACAAATTTGTATTGTACATTTTTAATAAATACTTCGTGAAACCATTGAATGAATATGGAAAATGTTTATTTAATGCGTGAATGCAGGTTTACACTTTTCTGTTAATTACAATATGTACGAAATAAAACAGAATCTCATTCTGATATGAAAAAAAATATATTATGTGTATTCGATTTTATTTTAATGATGACTATTTTTTATGTATGTATCTGGAAAATAATGTCCGGAATTGTTGTTTTTTTCTCTTTACACTTTTTCATTCATATTCAAATTAGTCACTTCAATGTGCTACTATACACTGTAGTACAAGTACATTAATCGTTCTTCTTCTTCGAAGGACTATAACTACATTAATTAACGTAACTTTATAAGATAAAATATATTTTTGATCTAAAATCTCTTTTAAATCTATTAACATTGTCTGTAGTGTAGCTCCAAAGGTCTAACCGATTTATCAAGCTTCTTAACTGCTAAGTATGTTGTACTAGCTGTGCCGCGCGGTTTCACCCGCATTGTTCCGCTCCTGTTGGTCTTAGTGTGCGTCCACACTGAATGCGCGGTGGCGGCGGCCTAGGCGGGCGCGACGAGCGGGCGCTCGCGGTGGCCACACCGACGCGCGAGCTCAAGTAGCGGTTCGACGTTTTTCGGGTGTTGCAAACTTTGGACGATTTGCTATTTTTACTGGACAGTCCGATTTTGAGATGAGATCATTATAGAAGTTGTACACGAAATAAATAAAACAGAGGAATAACGGGTGAATCTTATATGAAGAATTGAGATTATACCCTACAAAATTACTGTGGTGTATATAAGTGTTTTAGATTGAATCGCACTTATAAATAAAGAAGTTTCACTTCAACAATGAAGTATTTACGCTATTTTACGAAAAACAATAAAGGATATAATATAAGAAGTCGAGCGACAAGACCGAACTGGTTTGATACCCCCGCCGTCCGCGCATTGGGTCGCTTGCTGACTAGGCCCGTAGTGTGGCCAGAACGCGCGGATAGGAGAGTTTGAAAACTACGCGCGCTGGCTCGCTCATTACCGTCGCACTAGGCTTCCGCCAAAGTCATTTCAATGTGGACGCAAAGGCGCGTTTCATACGTTTGATATTTCGCGCCCGCCGTCGCAACCGCGCTAGGCTCGCAGTGTGGACTTGCACTTAAGGTGATGATTTATAGCCTATAACCTTCTTCGATAAATGGGCTATCTAACACCGAAAGAATTTTTCAAATCGGAAAAGTAGTTCCTGAGATTAGAGGTTCAAACAAACAAACAAACTCTTCAGCTTTATAATATTAGTATCTACTTATAGATATTATCTGTGGTATACCATAGTTATAACTTATAATTATAACTATAGATCCTGATGTGTAACTTTCTGAATTATTTTCAAAGTCTATATTTACCTCAACAAAAACTGAGTTAACCCTTAGCAGTTCTCTGAAGGAGTATCTTCGTCCAATTATTACTTTAACCTTTGTCAAAAGTGCCAAAGCATCGCTTGATAAAACTTCACATTTCTAAGTTCAACAAATACTTTAGTAAGTAGAGATAATACGTATAATGCTATCTATAAATTAACTTGACTCAACATGGTCGTAATGAAGCTTACCAAGTTTAAGATTAAAAGTTCCCTTAATATGAGGTTAGCTGCGAACTGTGTAACTTTTATAAGATCTTGTTTGACCTGATAAGAAACTATGAGAAAGTTTTCATATTTTAAAAGTTAATAATTAGTTCGTTTTATGTACTTCGATTTGATATAAAACGAAACTTTGGTGAGGATTAATTTTATTTTATTATGTTTTAGTCTATTTCTATGTGTTAGCTATCTATGTGTTAGGCTAGCTCTATATACGTTCTGTACCACCATCATTTTTCACCCTGGAATTTAAACTGCTTTAAACCATCATGGTATGATTGAAATTTGATATGTAGATCTTTCTATACACTATACTTTACTTCAATTTCGAAATAACAACCTTTGTATGAAGTTGTTTTCAACCACTCAGTATTGCTCTCAGAATACTACGCCGAAACAGCTGAACAAAAGGAACGCGCAAAACTTTACACACGATTCCGGCAGTCTTGCTCACATCCGAAATCGCATCAAAAAGAACGTTACACGTCCAATTATTTCTCAAGTGCTCTGAGCACTTACAGAGATAACACTTGTAAAAAATTCAGCGTAGAAACGCAAATAATTTTCAAAGCGTCGCCGTAATACAGCTTGAGTAGGTGGGAGGTAATTTTTGTAATTTACGAGATAGGGCGAACAAAGTTAATTAATTTTGCATTTTGTCAGCGTATCGTGTGTGTGTGTGTGTGTGTGTGTGCGTATGTGGAATGTCGAGGTAGTCATCTAAATTCTATACGAGTAAAGGTGTACACGAGGGTAAGGGTTAGTTATATTAAAAGTCCCCGATCTTTATGCTTTGACTTATCGTAGGTCTGCTTTCGTAGGTGTTTATGTATTAAATAAGTTATTTCTTTCAGTACTTTGATGATTCAAAAGTGTTTTTAACGAAGTCTAATTTAATAAATGATTTTTAATAAATTTTGTATCTAGAGACAGATAACCAAACTGTTGGTAAATATGAGCATATTTTTGCGATAAAAATCTTAAAGAAGAAGTAAATCGAGTTTATTTTCCGATTGCCATACTGCGAGCTGTGAATCCTATTTGTGGCTCTATTTAACATTATCCTTATGAACTGAGCAAAAGAAAAAGTAATAAACAGCGAAACGACGTCTTGAATGAGGGTTCAACGACCACTGCAATAAAAATCTATTTCGCCATAAATTAGAGAACCTACAGCAGTTCAGCCGAAACACATAAGGAAACTCATCAATTGAAAATACTGTAAATTATTCCTTCTGTAGGTAATAAGTTCATCATATCGATATTGCAAGAAAAAACCACCGTTATTTATGAAGTAATACTTTGTAACTTGTATACATTATTCCTTCTAATACGTTCATTACAATGATATTTCAGGAAAAATCAACGATATAATATATATTCCTTATATATTCATAAAGAAAATACTGTTACTATCTATGGCGTGAAATACGTAACTTGTATGACGTCACATGCAAGTGAGGCTTACCAATAAAGTGAATCTCAATATTGCCCTATTCATATTCTTGCGTTTGACGTCATGACAGATAAAACATAGAAATTTTTATATTATGTTAGTTAGTATTTTCAACGGTATCTTCTACCTTTATTACTATATCTGATGACCGAAGTGTTGAGTATATTTATTTAATTCTATGTTACCCATATTTATTAGGCTTCTATTAAATACCCAGAGAATCCCGTCAAATTTTTATTCACATGGGCATTAGGAAGTGTTCAAATCAAGAGGCTGGCAAGGGCTCTCGTAAATAACGCACGACGCAGGGAATATTAAAACTTGCCAAGGATGATGTATTGCCTGTGAAAATACGAAAATTTGATATGCGTCTGCTATCACGTGGTTTTTCGCGCGTTTTTCCTTAGCTTTATGGTAATTTCAAATTCTATCTTCTAAAATGGGAAGCGTCTTTATCACTACATAGTATAAATAAATAGAACAGAGTTGATTGCCACCGTTTGTGTGTAGGTAGATCATTAAAATTACGCATCGGAATTTGTATTTTTTTTGAATAAACAGAGTGGTTCTCAAGGAAGTATATATAATTTATAAGATTTTAGACGAAGCGGGCGAAGGCGCAGGCGGAAAGCTAGTGTAATTTATACTAATGGTACTTATAATTTGGAAAGGCTGAAAGGTTAGCGTGTTTACTAATACGAGTGGTCACTAATTTCTATGTACTAATACGAGTGGTCACTAATTTCTATGTAATACAGATTGAATAGCTTATGAATAACTGAAACCCTTTCAAAATAAGTTTGAATGAATATTTGTGTAAGTTTGAGTTTGAATATAATTCTATGGTCCTGTTATTTCGCAAAGAATTCAAAACCTCCGTCGACTGTGACAATTAAAATAAAGATAGGTAATTGAAATATTATGATAATAATATTAAAACAATTCTTAACCAACGTCTCAAACAATGACGAATATTCTCTGAATAATTCCTTGAATTACAAACAATCAGTCCTAAATATCTTCATGAATAGCACCAAATCCATAACTTTCACAGAGAACGGTCAATTTCCAATAGAAATTGTCGGTTCGTCCGGCCTTCCGTATTTCTATTCCGTAGAAAAGTTATTTTCCCGATAGAGTCCGACAAATTGCATTGATATATTAAAGATCAAAATGATTGAATGTGGTATATGTGGTAGATGGTTATTCTATTAAACCTTGTGCGATTTGTTGATTTTTCATGTCTTTCTATTGAAACTTTCACACACACACGTCTTTTGAGAAGAAACTATTTGAATGAATGAATAATTCTTTATTGCACACAAAAATACAGGATTACAAAATAAGAGCGATACAAACTTATCGATGTAAGCGATTTCTGCCAGACAACTCGCAAAACCTATCTAAAAACTATGTGCTTATCTAGAAACTATCTGCTTATTTAAAAAATGTAGGTCGTAAAAGATTGTATTTAATGCTAATGCTGTTTATTCATATATTTCATTTGATTTCCAAGCAAAGTTGTGCTATAAAATTGATTTATTTTAACGAGATGTTTCTTATTAAACAGCGTAGTACCTACGTTATAAAGTACAGTCAACATAATTGGTTGTTCTGTATATCACAGCATATACATTCCTATTATGTTAAAAAGATATCTATGTTTCTCCTTCATAACATTTACTCGTATTCATCATGCTATGCATAAATATACATACATGTATAAACGTCAGTTACCTATTTTCAACCGTAAAATACAAACATAAATATTCATTTCTAAAACTTCCAATGAACTACATGATTAATGTGTTTCATATTTCAATATGTAACTTTAACATAGTTGAGGAAACAAAACATCAGTCCCTATTGTAAAATCCTCTGTAATGAAGGTTCGGATGCTTAAAAGTTCCTCTTAGTTATACAATACATCCAATTAGTATACAGAAGCTAGCGGTATGGTTTAAACCGATCAAAAAGTTTTCAATTGTTATATTAGATGTGAAACTATTGTATTTATGTAACAAGTGTAAGTAGTTTTTGAAAGGCAGCAGTAGTTACAGACTCAATAGTATTGTGGTATCACGGATAATATATTACTATATTAGTAGTATGCTGTTTTTCTTATAGCCTTAGGCATATACTACAACCTGTATTTTGTAGTTAGTTTGTCAATATTTATATTAATCGAATCACGTAATAAGAATATTTTTAATTCGATTGCTCTTTCGATATTACATATAATGCATTGATGATGGTTGTTTTTTGCTATACTATAATTTATTTGATAATGTATACGTATAGATTGTCGAATCTATACAATCTGTAAGATTCATAGTAGAAAGAAGAACTGTGTTATCATATACGTATATGTAAATTACTTTTGACAGAATATTGCTCAAATCAATTGATATGTACGTGCTTCAGCATTCTATAGCAAAATTACATTATGTAACCACAAAACAATTTATAATTAACCGTGCCTTTATCACAAACTTTACGAGCGCACTCTCTTGCATATTTTTCAGAAATAGCTTGTTTTACAACATAATTGCATACATGCAGTGTACAATTTTAATGAGTCGAGTTGTATGCCGAATGTATTTTTTTAAAGTGAGTAATAAATTGAATGCAGTTACTAAAGAAACTACTAGATTTTTTATTGCTGTTTTTGCGCTTGTATGCTGTTATAAAAGATTATTATTTTTAATTAGATTCGACAAGCGATTTTTTTCGCAATGTGAATCCCTTAAGCAATAAAGATATGCAAAATTTCATACAATTTGCTCAAATTCAAATTAAGCATGCATAAAAAAACAACTGTTTTTTTAGTTTAAAAAAAGATTGGTAGATTTGGATTCACTTCAATATGTAGATATAAAATATATGGATGTTTGCCAATACTGTGTGTTCTTTATTAACTTATATAGAAATATCTACAAGAAAAAATAAACATGTTCAATGCATTACATTCAAACGAAATCTCCTTTATCCTACAACTTTTAATTCATACAAACTTTTCCAAGCAATTCCGAACGTCTCTTCTACTGAGAATAATCAATAAGAAACTCGATAGTTACTCTTTGTAAAAAGCTCTTCATTCACCGATTGAGCGAAACTTACACAGATAGATTTCAGTACTGTACTGTACTTACAGTACATATAGATGTAGAATTGCACTGGCTCACTACTACACTCAATAGTGCGGGAACACGTCCATTCCAATCCGGTATCGGCTGTCGACTGAATAATGACAACTAATGACAGCTATGAGCTATCCCCACCACTGGTGTACGTGAGACAATGTATATATCTATTTCATAGATACACTACAAGTACAAAATAGCATACATAATGACTTTTTACAACGGTTCTAACTTTTAAAAATAAAACCGGCCAAGTGCGAGTCGGGCTCGCGCACAAAGGGTTCCGTAGCAGCAAATATAATAAATTACAGTTAAATCAACCTATCTCAAAAACTATAAGAGATACTTTGATCAAACCAAAAATCGTTGAAAGAGTTAATTAGCATGCATCACCTCTATTTTTTTTAGAATTTTATACCCCGTAGTTATAAAAATAGAGGGGGGGGGACATACTTTTTACGACTTTGAGAGCTGATATCTCAAAAACCGTTCACTTTAAGAAAAATGTTTTTTAGAAAACTTTATATCATTTTAAAAGACCTTTCCATTGATACCCCACACGGGTATGTACATCGAAAAAAAAAATTTCATCCCTCAGTTACATGTATGGGGGGCCCCACCCCCAATTCTTTTTTTTACTATTTAGTGTCATATTTTTGTAGCGGTTCATACAACACATATTCCCATCAAATTTCATCACTGTAGTACTTATAGTTTCCGAGTAAATCGGCTGTGACAGACGGACAGACGGACAGACGGACAGACGGACAGACGGACATGACGAAACTATAAGGGTTCCGTTTTTGCCATTTTGGCTACGGAACCCTAAAAAGGAATCGAAACGGGATGATCTTCCTACTAATGAAGATGGATATATTATTATGTGTATGTATGTTTATTACTCTTTCACACAATTACTACTTAACCGATTACAATGAAATTTAGCGCACATATAGAGGGTAACTTGAATTAACAAACAGGATAAGTTTTATCCCGGAAATCCGACGGGTACGGGAACAAAGCGGGGTTTTTTGGAAAGCTAGTCTATTATCTTGTTAGCCTCAAAATCACTATTGGAATATTATTTAACACACATTACAATAGATAAAGCAGTTTAAATGTATATCAAAATCGGTCGTGTACAATAACAAGCATTCTGAAATCATGTGGAGTAATTTTCTTGTCAGAGTAAATTTCTATTAATAAAATAAATAATTACATCTATTCTTAAATGGAAGAAAACATTATATTAGATTCTATTTATAAAAGCTACACTATTAAGAGATCTTAAAAACCATCCTAAGCTTCATTACCGATGTAATTACATCCTAACTACATACTTTATTACACTTTAATTTTTTTATAAAAAGTCTAAAAAGTATTATAAAAGTAAAAATACCCATTTCTATTGGAAATATCATTTATGGGTCTCTCAAAGGAGTTGAACAACGATTTACATTTCCCAACTCGAAAATTTTACCGAGTTGAAAATTTTTAGAAAAGTTAAAATGGTTCGGAAAATTATTTCGCTATTTCTTTGAAATTTGTTCGATATTTATGATAGCATGTTTATGGAATTATCATTAAATATGAAATTAATTTAATACAGTCGTATTCATATTCGAAGTGAGTTTCATAATCAGCTAAGATGAAATTGAAAGAAGTAGACCCTCCAAAACCTAGCTTATTCGTTTAGTTAAAGCTTTAAGGAATCAATGCATTCCTTAAAACAATGGCTTACCTGTACACTTCAACCAAACAATACATAAAATAAAATCCTACATCTACTATATTTAGTACTCACTGATATCCAACATAGAGACTGCAACCTTAACAAGTCTGTACCTACGTATCCCCATTGATCCTCAAGAAGTCCACACAGCCCAGTAAACCTTCAGTTAAACCTAGCTTATTCCTTTAGATGTTTTAAAGAATGAATTCATTACTTAATACAATATCTTACCTGTACACTTCAACCTAACACAGCACTCAATGTAAAATCAGAAATCTTACATCTACCATACCTACCTGTACACTTAAACTAAACACAATACTCAACTTAAAATACTCACTTATATCCAACATAGAGACCGCATCCTTAACAAGTCTGTACGTATCCCCATTGATCCTCAAGAAGTCCACACAGCCCAGTAAACCTTCAGTTAAACCGAGTTTGTTCTGTAGCCCCGTGGTATTACCGGCCCCACCCACCCAGACTGGTTCGCGGAATGTCATTCGCGAGAAGAGGCCCTGGGAAAGGAAATTATAAATATGTACATATATTACTTGCATAAAACATCAACATATACATTATACATCTTATATAATATAAAAGAGTGTGTGCCGAGCACGCGTCAGAAGTTAAACTTCATTGGCAAGATTCAAAGATACCAAAGTCGTCTTACTTGACGTGACGGTATTGCCATTTTAGACCTTTTATTCGTTTAGAATATTAACAGATTAAACAGACGGATGTGCTTTTTAACAATACTGCTATACGGAACGCAATGTACTACATATATTATATTTATATAGTCTGTATTCATAACATAACCAGACACACATTTTTGTACAAATGCAAGGAGACATGGTAAGATGTAAACGTTTTAATTTCATAAAAAAGTATATCATAATATCTTTCCACCCGCGGTTTCGCCCGCTTTGTCTAAAACCTAATAAATTACTCTATCTATTAAAAAAAACTGCAACAAAATCCGGTGCGTAGTTTTAAAGATACATAGGGACAGAAAAAGTTATTTTATATTTTATACTATGTAGTGATAGTCACCATCTATAACAACTTTCAGGTCAATAATTGAAAAGAAAATACAGATCCAACATGAAATCGTTTCGTATCCGATCACGTTGGAATTTCCCGTCAACATCAGAAAGTTAGTCGCCCATTTAACTTAGAATTTTTATTTCAACTCCGTGAATATGAAATGAGTTGTTTTCGAGATATCTCGATGTTCGAATTTTTGCTGAATTTGTTTAGTCTCCGCTATTCCTTATCTAGAAAATGAAGCTTGGAGCAGAGACATTTTTGTTAAATGTTTGAGGTTTTAACGTTATCTCATTATAGAGAATGCTTTGAGATATGGAAATTATTTCATATTTTCATTTATAAAACTTGAGGTTAATTTAACATTTAATTTAGTGAGGACAAATACCTACATATTATTACTTACTAGTTACTACCTATGTTTCGTTTCACTTTGATATACGTGACAAGAACGAGAGTCAACTTTAAAAATACTTGGAGATAAACAACTGTTTTTCTACTTCATAGTTAATTCCGCATTTTATATTATAATTTCAAAAGGCCATTCACAAACAGGTAAACCAATCGAGACACAAATTAATGCAAAACCAACTGTAATCACTAATATATAGGGTACTTTTTAGATTAACACGCACAAAATACACGCACAGCAATATAAACGTATGTTTCACTCAAGAAATGTTCAAAGTAAGGAGAAATACGGCCGCCCTGAGACGCCTGTTTAAACAAGACGCTTTAATTAAAAAGATGCATTACTGTACTAATACTTGGGATTAATTAAGATCCCTCAGAGATGAAGAAACTATATTACTCTACACTTCTCCGGGAGTTCTTGCTAAATACAGTTATTATTTACGATGATTTAATAGCTGTTTTATGAGGTACATATTTTCCAATATGAAAACGTTTATAGACATTAGGTTTTGTTAAAGTAATTTAATGCATAATTATAAAGAGAATTGTTTCATCGTATAACCCGTTTCGTTTCAATTTATTTTAATTGTAAGAAAGTAAAGTAAAAGTAATTTTAACTTCCATATCAGTATTTTTAGTTCGGCGTGCTTCAATTTTGTATTTAACTATTTTAAATTTATTAAAATAAAATATGATTATTAATAATTAATATAATCACATCATAAAATTATCACAGATATTATATTGATAAAATATGCGTGTATATTATTAACTTTAATTTTTATTGATCGCCATAACAATCTTAGTGACATTGTTGTTTGTCCAATATGGGTAAATAAGCAACATAGACCTTTTATCATTGTTTAGGCCACAATCCAACATGCTGGCCAAGTGCGGGTTGGCAGTCACACATTGTCCAAATATTTTATTTTATTTTACACTACAGAATATCGGTTTACCACTTATTATGTTTCACAATTTCAACAATTAATTATTTTATACTGTTGACATGTGATCTGTTTGAAATAAACTGTACATTTTACGAAGCGACAAAACTAATAAATTTTAACCAACCGAATTAATATCATTGACAGAATGGGGTTAATTAAGTTTTACGGTTAATTTAACTTAAATCAGAGAGAACTCATCAAATTGGAGAGCAATCCAACGGTATGGAAACTGAGGGGATTCCGGGAACGTTGTAATTATTATTATTTTACTTTGATTTTGTTTTAATATAGCAACATTACTATATAGTATAAAACAAAGTCGCTTCTCTATGTATGCTTAGATCTTTAAAACTACGCAACGGTTTTTGACGCGTTTTTTTATGCTTTAGATATTTTAAACTACGCAACGATTTTTGATGTGTTTTTTTAATGAATAGAATACTTCAAGAGGAACGTTTTAGTATATAATTTGTTAAGTTTAAGGCAACGGGGGCGAGGCTGCTGGAAAGTTAATAATATCCAAAAAATCTATATTTAAACACTATTGTTTGCTTGGTAGAGAGCACTACATAGTGATAAGGCAGACCATTGTGTTACATTTTTACCGTATCATATTGTTTCTTTTATTAAAAAGTTATATTTAAATAAATAATATATATTTTATAGTATAGAAGTGGGTCAAGCTTAGACGTGCTTTATTATATTACCTACATACATATATGTTTGTTTTATTGGATACTAGCTGTTGCCCGCGACTTCGTCCGCGATTACGTCGTTTTTCGTCATTCGTCGTTTAAAAAAAATACGTGACACTTTATTTTTGAATGTTCTTAATTGTCTCTTATAAAAATAAACTACATTAAAATTGAATACTCTGATAAGAAAATCTTAAAATCGGAGGACATCGAAAATCTGAGGAAAACATGAGTGAATTTGATTTAAATTCTACATTACTTAGTAATTCAAATAATAATCTAAATTAAATGTAGATTAACAGTTTGAGCGCATCATTATATAATATGTACCTAAGTATTAAATTACGTTAGTTTACATAGTAATTTTACTAAAAACACGATGACTTTCTTTCGCGCTCGGTACAACAAACTAAGCATGTTTGTGGTACGTGGCCCGCGTCACTTGACCCCCTGCGAGTTCCCCTCCGTTACTATGCGAAAATACATTCGTCGACCTACTGTAGGAAAAATTGCAATATTTTAAATTCGAGAAATATTGATTTCTTGTATTCGACTATTCGTTGTAGTCGAATATAAAATATATTTAAAGAAACTTAGGTTGGCCTTCAGGCAAAAGGGATCCTATCAAATGATAAACTTGACCTTGTATCTAAAAAGTAAGCATGAAAGGATCCTCTGATAATTGTTGAGCACCAAAGGATAATTTAAAACGCACTACTATAAGAGCGAAT
The DNA here is from genome assembly GCA_907164685.1 of Colias eurytheme. Classification (NCBI taxonomy): domain Eukaryota; kingdom Metazoa; phylum Arthropoda; class Insecta; order Lepidoptera; family Pieridae; genus Colias; species Colias eurytheme. Next base: position 26,062 of record CAJQZN010039945.1, read on the forward strand.
ATTGTCTAAGAACTGTTTAGATTGCACATGTTCCTCTAAAAGTAGTGATTTCAAAGGTTCTGGTGTATCTTCAAACGAAAACCGACTCCTTACTCCTCTTTAAAGCATTACAAAAAGAACATACTACGTTAATATCGCCTATACAGAAGATGATCTGTAATCAATTGTGAGGTTATAAGCAAACCCACTTTTATATTTGTCGGACCACACCACCGAATTCGTAGATTGATCTTCTATGTTTACCTCTTAAGTCATTAAGACTGTCGAAATCTGTCTACAGTAAGACGGGCCTCTCGCTATTCGTCCGTTTCAAGAGACCAAATAGTTTCAATTCTTAATCTTTCATTAAACAAACTTATTAATCGTACTTGTCTCAAATAATCTTGTCTCAAATAATGGTAATATTCGCGTCCCTACTCTAGTCATTGCTTATGCTCATGTTCATCTTCAAGAGATCGAATAATATTATGGTGCACCCTATCGGTCCTATTTGTCAATTGGTCTTCATATTGAGTAAAAGTTTCAGATTATCGAGATAAAATATGCCATTTGCGATCAGCTGTGAGACGTTATACCCTCTCAGTGAAGGTTTCGGTCTCACAGGATAGTACATGCCGTTCGCGGTCAGCTGTGAGCCGCAATTCTCGTTGTGAAGCGGTTTCAGGTTCTCGGCATAACACAATATGTTGTTTTCGGTCAATAGTAAGCCTCTTACCTCTAACGATCCTTGAGAACTCTTATTTCTCATTTTCTTAGCTTTGCTCGAATTTCGATATAAAGATTTTTTAGGTGGCACTGATGCGAGTAAATAAAAATTAAGTTAAAACGGACTGAGAGTGTTATAATCATCAATCATCATCATCATCAATACATATAATAAAATTGTGGAAAAGCGATGTCTGTACAATGAAAATATGTAGAAAAAAATTAGCAGGTGTTATTATTAAATCGATCTTGAACCCAAAACTGTAGTTAAAAATTTTTTTGTCTGTTGGTCTGTATGTTTGTGCACGCTAATCTCAGAAACGGCTTATCCGATTTAGATGCGGATTTCACTAATATATTGTGGTAATGTTCATTTAACAGTTAGTGTTTATTTCATGTCAATCGGTTCATAAATAAAAAAAGTTATGACAATTTATAAGTAATCACGGCGAACATTTGCTAAGGCATTCTATTGTACACTGTACAGTGTATTTTATTTTATTACAGTGTATTTGTTTATAAAACGTAATTTATCTGTTAGACGCTACAGTTATTCCTTTACATGTCCAGATTATCATATCAAAATTCCCCAAGGGTTTGGGGGTAAGCTGAGGTAGTAGGGGGGGCGGGGTCAAATTAACATTATGGTTACTTCTAATAGGTAAATTTGCCACACAAAATGCCCTTTAAATTATGTCGTATTATATTTTTAACCCCCGACGCAAAAAGACGGGTGTTATGTGTTTGACTGCTATGTATTTCTGTGTGTGTGTGTGTGTGTCTGTCTATGGCACCGTAGCTGGCTAACAGGTAAACCGAATTAGATGCGGCTTCTTTTTGTTAGGCAGCATAATTTCCGACGCTGGTTCTTAGATAAATTGTATCGAAATCGGTTCATCCACTTATTATACCTACATAGGGGTAAAAGTGGGAATGAAAAAAATGATATAATAATTTATTTTTAAAGATCGTTGGGAAGTTTATGAAATTATTTATTCCTTTTTCTATACACTTTTCTTCGTCTAAACGGTTAAGTTACGTCTCTCTCTCTTCAGCCTTTAGTTACGTGCGTGAGACAGGAAACATCTAATTTGGATTTGTTGCTGGATTTGATAAAAATTGAGTATCGATTAAGCTGATCAGTGGCTACACCATACATTATTAAAAACATCCATTTAAGAAAGGAAGGAAATAGAATTTGCTCCTCTCCCCCCCTGGTTCCTAAAAAATAATATGACATAATTTAAAAGAAATTTTACGTAGAATTAGTTAGGCATTTCTTTTTTGATTTTCGATATTATATACTAATCATAATTTTTAATTACAATATTATGTAGTAACTATTTGGTATAGGTTAGGCATTTCATTTCTTGATTTTCTTTAATAAGTTGGTACGTAAGTTTTTTAGCTCAGTTTAGTAAGAAATTTTAATAACAATTCTTTTAATTATTTATGGTAGTACGTATTTACTCAATAATTGTATGTTAAGTAGTAATTCAGCATGGGCGTAGCCTATACAATCACTAACAGACAACGCAGGTAACTCTCGTTTCCGTAAGTTGAGGCGGCTACATATTCGGTCCTCATAACTTCACTTTTTGTGAACGAAACGACAGCGCAGTTTAATTCGATGCCAACACCATCAAAAAAAGGAAATATTTTTAATTGTGAAAAAATATTATGATTTACACTATTAATACTATTTTAACATTAACACAAAATATAAGACTGTGAGTGTGTAAAAATAAATCCAGCTAGTTTCACATCAAACTTATGTTTTTAATTAGGTATACGACATGAAAATATATTAATTACCAAGCAATAATCATACAGGTAAATACTGAACAAAAGTATTAACAGTCAAAGTATATTTTTACTTACAACCATCGAGATATATGTACTACTACATACTATCTCGATGCTTACAACATGTAAATGATGAAGGAATAATAATTATCAACGAACTAACCTTTTTGTATTATTGTTTATAAATATAAATTCATAAACAATAAATTTATAAAGAATAGAAAAAATTCGACCACTTAAGAATGCTGGTTCGAGTCCCGCCTCGTTATCGAATTTTTAAAACACGAAGATTTTTAAAAATGTAACCAATGAACACAATCAATATTAGATTAACTGTAATGGTGTCTAGTTTGACTTAAAATAATAAACATCTACCCTCACTTTTAAAAATGTAGTATATTCACACGAATTATAAGCGCACCTTATAGGGAAGGGAAGATATGGGTTAAAGAGTTAAATAAATAAATAACATAATTATATTTAAATTATTAATTTTTAACATTGTGTTCAGTAGTGTTAACATGTAAATTGATTTGATTTTTACGAAATCTCATAGATGGCGCTGTTTCAAATTTGTATACTAATAAATTCATTAAACTGATTCTCTGCCCAAATTACGTAAATGACATAGTTTTTATTGTGTAAAGCTAGATAATAGCATCGCTTACCCGAAACCAACATTTAAACATGAGTCTTTAGATTGTACGCTGTCGTAATACACGGAATACGTAAGAAAAAAGAAGGTTCACAGCTCCTCCCCCGGAGGTGATAGCATGATAATATGTTTAAAAAAGCCTCACCCGACCTTTTAGTAATATTCATGCAAAATTTGAAGTCAATCTATGCAGTACTTTTCGAGATTAGCCTGGACAAACATACAGACAAACAGACAAACAGACAAACAGACAAACAGACAAACAGACAAAAATTCTAAAAACTATGTTTTTGGCTTCTATATCGATTATAGATCATGGATTATGTATTCTTTTAAAAAAATATTCAATGTACAGTTTTGACTTTCCTACGATTTTATTATATGTATAGATTGTGTTTACTGGGAATTGTGATTCGGCGAATCGTGGGTCAATTGCAATCAATTGAGATAAAATTCTACGAATCCTTATATATTTGTTGTATCCTCGTACATATATAGAAACCCGCTTAATATTACTTTGCTAGAGTGAACATGAGTAAGTATTAAAAATATTATCATTTAGTTTAAATACCATCTTCAAGTCACATTTTTTATTATTATTATATGAAAATCAGCTCTTTAAAGAATCATGCTCTACAATCCTGCTTCAATTGCGAATTGTGAAATATGCCTTTGGGAAGATATTTGTTTACAACACACAAAATATTTTAACTAACCATACAATTATGTTTTATGTAAGAATAGAAAACAAAGAAAATACAATTATGTTTCATGCAACGTTAATCAAGAACATATATAGATAACAAGCACACCCCTTACCTGGCTGCAAAAAAAAGCTCTGTTTCGCAATCGAACCTAATACAAGAACCACACAACCAATACAAGAACTACAACCCACCTTAGAGCGTCCTCTAACGCGCTTGCCTGCGTTTAATCGCAGCCATGCGTCCCAGCGGTGACGGTACACCGCTATGGTGTTCCAACGGCCTAAACGCACTGGCTCCGGTGAACGGAGTACTCCCGCCCCACTTCCACAGTCAAACCTGATATAAAATAAATAAATAAAATAAATATTTCAGGACAATTTTCACACACCCATACTAAGCTTTCGCTTGTGTTATGGAAACCAGGTGGCTGATAAACATACATATATAATTTTAAATAAATACTTGTATATAGATAATTAACACCCAGATACAGATCAAACATTTATCACAACACAACAAACGTTGATCACACAAATATTTGCCCCGGATGGGAATAGAGCCCTCGACCTATGGCTTGGAAGGCAGGGTCACTACCAACCAAGCCTATATTTATCTAACTTAATTATTGTCACAACCAACGCAACGAAAGTGTTTTCATTTGAGCCATAACACGAGATTTCGAGTTTATTCTGAAAAAAATACGGACCGAAATCGCTATACTTAAATCATTAAAAGCAAAGGAAAATCTCCGTACTTTATTATACCACTTATAATACTTCGCAACTCGTTCATTGGAGAACTCTTACAAAACATCGCAATCGAACTGAATATTATACTTAGCTATCTACATTAATTCTTTATTGTTATTTATAAAAACAATGTATACTATCTAACTAATAATATAAATGCGAAAAAATCTGAGGATATATGTATGTAGAAGAATGTATGTCTTTTACACTTTCTCGAAAAACCTTACTTAAGTACATAATAATAGATAATACATCAGAATAACACATGATTTTGCCCGCTGATGAAACCAAGCACAGCAATATATACCTTTACAAATATTGAAAAATTGTTTTGAAAACATTTACCACGCGTAAAATTAGAAACTACATCAAAACAACTTTACCTGCATAAAACCTTACAACATTCTACGTTGAAATAGCCACACAATAACACTGCTATAACACAAGGCCACAGTATTACCATTATTTCCTACAGTAGTGCGACGAATGTACTTGTGCAGAGAAACGGAGGGGAACTGGCGGGGGTCGGGCGACGCGGGCCGCGTAAAGCGAACACGCTTAGTTTGCTTTACCTAGCGCGAAAGGATGACGCAGTCGTATTTTTTGTGTAATAATTTTATTATACATAGGCACTTACATATTCTGTTATGGCGCGCACAAACTGTTCGGTTTACGGATGTAAATCTACATTGAAATCCCAGAAGGAAACAATATTTCAGAAAGATTGTATTAATTGTATCTGTTGAATTAAAATCAAAGCTATGTATATATGTTGTCCTCATTATTTTCTAATCAGATTGTACATCCCAATGCGAATGCATTACTTAGTTAAATCAATCAATACATATAATAAAATTCTAGAAAAGTGGTGTCTGTACAATGAAAATATGTAAAAAAAAATTAGCAGGGGTTATTACTAAATCGATCCCAAACCCAAAACTGTTGTTAAAAAAATTTTTGTCTGTTTGTCTGTTTGTCGGTTTGTCTGTTTGTCTGTTTGTCTGTATGTTTGAACACGCTAATCTCAGAAACGGCTTATCCGATTTAGATGCGGTTTTCACTAATATATTGTGGTAAGCTTCATTTAACATTTAGTGTTTATTTCATGTCAATCGGTTCATAAATAAAAAAGTTATGACCATTTAAGTAATCACAGCGAACATTTGCTAAGGCATTCTATACATGAATTACTTTATTACGTAAATTATACGCTAAAGTTATTCCTTGACATGTCCAGATGATCATATCGAAAGTCCCCAAGCGTGGGGGGGGGGGGGGGGGTTATG
>CAJQZN010039946.1:2940-25303 GCA_907164685.1 Colias eurytheme
ATATATGTGGAATGTACGCACTGTACGCGGCGCGTTGCAGCTGTCGTACCTGTCGGAGGGCGAGCTGGAGGCGCTGCAGGCGCGCCTCGACGTGGAGATGGAGGCGGAGATCGAGCGCCTGCACGCCGCCTACGAGCGCAAGCGGCGCCCCATCCTCGACGCCATCTCGCTCAAGCGCAAGCGCCAGCAGAACTTCTAGCGGCCTCCGCGCCCGCCCCCCTGGCCCCCGCCCCCGCAGATCCGCCCCGCACAGTGACGGAGCGAGGGACAGCCCTGGCACAGACAGCGACAGAGCGAGGGACAGCCCTACCACAAGCAGCGCCAGAGCGCGTGACAACCCTGATCCAACCAGCACCCAAACGCGTGACAGTCCCGCCCCCTCCGCACCCATGTCACGTGGCTACCGTCACTACTCCGCACTCTTGTCACGTGACAACTTCTACCCAGCCGACTCCCGATCGCGTGACGCGCGCCCCGCAAACATCTCATATCCCGACCTGTCCGTTCACCTCTCTGAAAGATTCCTTGGAAACAATTAATGAAGTTTCTGCTAAACTGAATTCCAAACCTACTTTAGATAAACCAGATCACGTGAAAAACCTTACTGCACCTACATATAAACAGACAAAACACCTCACTATTAATTCTCCTATTTCTGACAACAACGAAATATTACGTTCCCCGCCCGCTTCTGATCAAACCAATCACGTGACTATCCTCGCCCCGCCCATATTCGAATTAACGTATAATACGGAAACTAGACCTGAACTAGAAATTTCGTTCGATTTAACCGACCTGCCTTTATGTCTCCCGTGTAATCCCACTTTTGTCCCATTTCCCAATCCCACTTTGATCCTAAATCATATAACTCCTCTGGCCAATCCCACCTTCCCTTCACAGAGCTCATTCTGTTCCGTACATTCGACGCGCTCGCACGTCTGTCCTGTACACAAGCGATAGTTGCTCGTGTTTAAATGAATATAAAATAATTATTAACGTTATGTAAATTCGCATTCAAGATTTTTTTTTATATAATTTAGAAATACAAATGAATATAGAACATATTGTAATGATTATATGAATTGACAAATTATTGGCGATACTCTATTACGGTCACAAAGACGCATTTTGTACGGTATACGCGCGTTAGTGAAATAAGTGATTGTGTCGGTGCTTTTCACGTGAAAAGGTGCCAAATAACGAAGTGAGCCTTCGTTCCTAAATCGTACCTTATCTTTGATGCATTTCAAAATTTACCAAAAAGGCCAAATTTTTCAGTTATTCTATCGGCCAAATGCATTTTTTCATCTCGCGCAGGGGGATGGATCTCCCTTAGTATTAATTGATGTAGTGTAAGTTGTTATTATAGAGTAGACTTTTGAATTGTAAGGACGCTGAAACATATCCTCGTAGTGTCGGCCTCGTTCCGCTAGATGGCGCTCATCGTAAGTATTCTACTGTTGAAGAGTGAAAAATTACAAAAATATGAATTTTGACTTAGTGTTTGGAGATTAATAAATATATAAATTATAAACCAACCAAAAAGAAACATATTTAAATCTAGAAAAAAAATGTTTTTCACCCTTCAACAAGTTTCACCGCTAAATATTCAAGGTACGTAATAATTTCGTATCCAATAATAAATTCCCCGAGGTGCTAGTCTTGTATCCACAACGGGCGAGCGCCATCTTGCGCTCAGTGTATTTTCTATTTCTAGTTCGACTCGGAGTCGTCGTGCGGCCGGAAGGAAAATATACGAATGTGTAGCATATTATAGACATGACAATATTATTGTAGATAGATATGGATTCAGTTTATTTTGTTTTGTTTTCGGTTCTGTATGTTAGTTGATTAGTTCCTTCGTTTGGATCTCAATGTCGTCTCGCAGGTGGTTGGGGTGACAGCGTTGTGTGGGGATGATTAAAAAATGCCTAATTTTGGGTATATTTAGTTATATTTATTTCTTATAGCAATGATGAAGTAAATTCTATTGAAACAATTAATGATATTCTAGAATTAAAATTATTTAGTTACTAGTTTGAGTTTGTTCTTTGTTGAAAATGTTTTTTTTTTTATGGAATCAAGCTCAAAATAATATCATTCAAGTCTGATAATGAATGATTAAATGACGTAGTATAAAACTGCATAAAGCTGTTATCCCAAGCATAACATATTATAATTAGAATATATGACTTCGGTAGTGGGTTGTGAGATTCAGAATTTATTGAAATGTAAAATTTATATGCAGTTGACACGATTTTTTGCTATAGGCCACAGATTTTTAGCAATATGCTGTATTATAAAATATATATTATGATCGCGTTGTAGTGTAGTGTCTTTCAATAGAACTTAACATTTTTTTATAAAAAGATAGCTTGATAGTACATTGTTGAATAAGTTCTATTGAAATGAACTTAAAGTTGATTTTCCAATAGCCAAATAACGTTATGAAGATAAACAGAAGATGGTATAATTGTATCAATCGAAAAGCTTTATTTGACAATAGGGAAAATCGACTTTATATGTTTGACCATGTGGTTGACATTATAAGAATAACATGTACTATGTACAAGTGCGTGTGGATAGCTTTTGTATTGATACAAATTATGTTTTTGTATTCAAGTAACTTTAATTGATACCTAATGTTTATAGAACAAGGATTATGTACGAAACAATTTTTTGACAGTGAGTTTTCAATATTGCCATATAGAAGTTTGCTTTTTATATTGAAATTTTATAGACTTTTTAAAATAAAACAAAAGCTATACACAAATACGACGCCTTTATTCTATGCCTGTACAAAAGTGCATCTGGCTATTCACAAGATATCTATAAATAGTTAAATGATTATAAAATTATTAAGATAAAAACATTTAGAAGTGCCATTAAGTGTAAAATATTCATAGTATTTTCGTACTTTGAACGAGAGTCGTAGTTTTAGAGAGAGTTTATCTTCTGTACGCTGGGGTTTTTATTCGGTGCCATTCGCGATTAACACAAATGATATTTTTTAATGTGAAACTTTTTTTGTGACCATTTTTTGACGTAACTTTAAATTTTAACGGAATCTGATTATTTTTTTAAATACGGATTTTGTAACAAATATTGGCCTACGATGATAGTATTTTTTCTATAAATTTATACAGGGTAATGTTTGGAACGGCTTGAAGCTCATTCTCATTGGTTTCGCTTTTCTCTTATTGTTTAAGTGCAATGGCAACGTTGTGATTTATACAACTATGACATGCGTGTTCTCCCCAGTGTGGGATTTTATGTGTGACTTGCAACACTGAAAATATTTCAATTAATTTTTAATTAATATCTCATTTAAATAAAAATTATTCAAAATATGGTAGTAATTTATAGTTACATGTTGCAATCATTGGGAGCATTTTCGAGCCTATGCTTAATGTATTTAAATATATTTTTGTACCTTTAATAGTCACAAATAAAATCATACAATGGGCAAGGCCAGAGTTGTTAAAATGAACAAAATGTCTAGCAGTATTGTTGAGTGCGTACATAAGTTTCTTGTTGAGGGTGATGTAATCTTATTATGAGGCAACTGTTTATTCATATAAAAATAATTGAATAGGAAAGATATTTGGATCTGTTGTAGGTACTCAATTTGTATTGATGATTTCGGTTGATTTTGTTTAAAAACAAGTTGTCTCATATAAGATAGGACTGATTGTTCACGTAGTATGTTATAGCTGCAGTATATTTTTGGACAAACCACTCACTGATTAAAGAAAATTATAAAAAACAATGTCTTTTATTTTGAACCGTTTATTAAAAATCATTGAATAAAATTCGAATAGGTACATCTGATTGATAACTTAATGTCTGTAATTCACATTAGTTTTTTCAAATGGGTATAATTCTTAACCATAAACAATTAAAAAGATTTAATTGTATATTAGCAACGAAATAAAAAAAGTAAAAATAAAATAGACATATTTACACGGTTTATATATTTTTAGGTATACAAAAACATGCAAGTTGAATTGATAAAACCTTAAAATAATTAAAAATAATAACAAAGATTTAAGAGTTCAGAGATAAAATTCCTTAATCAAGTATATAGTTAATAGTAACGTTTACATATAATTTTCATATTTACAAACAAAACATGAGTAAATGCTAATTTAAAGTACAATAATAAAAATGCACGTCTCACTCATAATCTATAAAAGGATATATTTTAGTCGTAATTTTTTTTGAGACAAGCTAAAAATCGACTTGGTCATATTTTTCAAAACTTACAAACATCTTCTTCATAGTTACTCAACTTTTTTTTTGAAAAAAATGTGTTTAATTTTGTAAATATTTTTTTTAAGACTACATCCTGTTTAAAACAACAATATTCAATTTAGATAGACATGGGACAACTTGATAATGATCTAAGTTTTGAAAAATCGACCCTTTCTTAGAACACTTAAATAAAACATTTTGATTACACTAGATTCGATACATCACAGAACTAGGGGAAAGGCGTCACTTCATGAGGTAGATACATTTTATGTTAACATTCATTGTCACATGATTGTTATGAAAGAAAAAACTACAATAATTAGAGCTATCGTCGTATCAAATAAAATTGTAAAGTTGGTAGTAAAATTTGGCAATTATTTTCAATGTTTGGATGCTAGATGCTATTTACATTAAAATATATAAGTTATACATAGAATTATTATTGGGGCATGGGTATTTAAAATTTATATTGAGTGAAGTTGAAATTAAAACGTAGATGCGTAATTACTGAAATAATACTTATGGTTTATATCATAAGTGAATATCCATAGATGGCTTTTGAAAATATAATTAAAATGTGCAGAAAATAAACTCATGAAGTGAACATTTTAGAATACAAACTACAAAACGTGTCTAACACTATAATATCACTTGAATAATACTTAATTTCAATAAGAGATCATAGTTATGTGAAGTCTATTCAAGATAGGAATGTCTAAGATCTATACACTAACACGAGCGAACAACAACTTTACAGCTAATTATATATTTACTCTATTATTTGTCTACTTTCGATAAGATTAAGTAAACTACCATTTTAATACCTTACTTATAAATTATTGGTAACCAATTGTAAAGCTCGGAATGCTCATAATTCTCATTACATCTTGATAACAGTTAGCTTATAGAAGGATTCTTGTCTTCGCTCGTGATTATCAACAAGTAACAATATAAAATAAAAAATAACAGCCAATACTAGTGTCTGAGTATCATCTGACAGTACAGAAAGCTGTCCAGCACTGGAACAAAAGGGAAAAATATGTAAAACATACTGAAACAAATATTAAAAAAGTGGCAAATCTATTGATATATGATTGATAGGTGACAAATATTTATTTGGCATATCAGAAGAAGACGCAGGTTCAATACCCGCCTCATTATTGATTTTTTTTCAAATATGTACATATTTATACTTAGGTATTTTAACACTGCACAGATAAAACTAACACAACTCTAATGTAGTAAGAGGAAACTGCAGTCATCAATTCTATTGCCATTCGAAAATCAGAGTTGAAAAGCCATCTGAAAACAAGTGCCCAAAATTATACAAATACTAGCTTACCGCACGCGGCTTCGCCCGCTTTGTCTAAAACCTAATAAATTATATTATACTTAAACCTTCCTCTTGAATCACTCTATCTATTAAAAAAAACCGCATCAAAATCCGTTGCGTAGCTTTAAAGATTTAAACATACAAAGGGACATAGGGAAATAGGGACAGAGAAAGCGACTTTGTTTTATACTATGTAGTGATGTGTACTCACAGTACTGCGCCACACTGATCAACAGTTCGTACACTTGCCAAGTGCCCTTGCCCTTGAGAATGATTTCACACACAAACACGTAGATCACGCGCGAGGTCTCGAACAGCGAGTCGAGCAGCAGCCACACGGTTATGTTGCGGCCCGTGTTTAGTGTGGAGCTCCGGTTCATCACTATCAGGCTGTTCAGGAACCCTATACCACCGGTTATGAGCATCATGCCACTGATGAAATAGTGGATTGCTGGAATTAGGAAGTTGGTAGGTACTGTTAATAATAATATAGCCTTTTATTCCTAAACATAGGGTTACAAGAGGTCCGTAAGTTCGGTGTGCCTTTTGGCATAGGCCTCCTCCAATTCTTTCCTGTCCCTTGCTACTCTCATCCAAAATGGTATGGTAGGTACTGTTTAATACAGCATTTAATACATTACTAGCTTTCTGCGCGTGGCTACGCTTGCTTTTTAAACAATTTTATACCTTTGTCAAAATTATATTAAAAACCACTCTATCTATTATAAACCTTAAAAATCTGTTGCATCGTTTCTAGATTCAAGATCTAAGCACACAGACACACATATGGTGGAAAGTCAAATACATATTAAAAAATTAGTTGTGTTGTTACAAATAGATACTATTGGGTTAGTCGTTACTGCTTCTACTGGTTAGGCTACCATAAAGTGACCTTTGCCATTTGCAAAGGCTGCTCTTTTGTAATGCCATTGTGAAATTATGCTATTGAATTATATTAATATGAGGAACCTACTCATGGTATTTATTTATGAACATTGGGTAAATCAGATAAAAATATGAATGTAGTTCACTAAAGGATGTGTTTACTCAATTGCTTATTGGATAAGAATAAAAATTGTAAGTATTCAATTCATAACTGTACACATTAAAAAGAGCTGTATTTAATACATATGACCTGATAATCAATGCAATGGTAAACATAAAAGTGCTGCTATAAACATTTATGATATACTTAGGTAATAATTACTGGTTGCTATTTATACATCTTACCCTTATCTGTATGATCTAATGTTTCTAAGTAGAAGAGTTCTGGATTGAGGAGACGCAAAAGGGCCATTACAAACGCTGTGGCCGATGATATCTGAAATTCGTAAATTACCTTTATTATTTAAAATTATTTTACTAAGATAACGTGCAATTTCTAATGCAAAAAAGACAGTTATAATGCACGACATGAGACGAGAATCAGTAGTCAGTTATTAGGTATAGCAAACATTTATTATCATAAATAAATATTTATTTAATATTAATTAATTATATTTATTTGTAGTATTTACTGAATGCAATATAAAAATTAAAACTAACTATAATATAATGGATTGCTGTATAATTTTTCCATATTCGTGGTTTTCATTTCATCTGAAGGGTAGTTCTAATTAAAGTAAAATATAAATCCATACCGAAAATACCGCAGCGACTACGCGTATGTACACTTTTAAATCAATCAACGGCATTGTTTTTGACTGTGTAGACATCGATATTTCGAAAATCTTAATACAATATCTATTCCGTCAGCTTTTCAAATGTATAATTGACCTCAGGTAAAGTATTTAAAATATTTTTCCCAGTTCAAAATCGATAAAAATTCCGTATTTACGCGCTCACACAACAATCACAGATTACAGATATCAAATTCTAATTGCAAACAAAATGAATGTCAATGTCACTATTTTTACGCAACCAGATACCAGATCGTTCGTAACTTTTTAATGGATATGGTAAGGATGAAAAATTTCCGAAAACATTGCCTGGTAAAATATAAAATAATAAAATATTATTTACCCATCCAAGCTAATAGAAAATAAAAAAAGTACAAACCAATTATTTTGGAACCATAATCATTTTTGTGATCATAGATGGCGTTGAAATCAATTTGAATCCAAATACAGATTTCATCTATTCAACACTAGAGGGCTCTAGGTTTCTAAAATATTGAGAAAGTTGTAAATTATGCAAATGAATTATATATACATTTTTCATTAAAAGTTAAAACCTTTTTATAAAATCAAAGCAGCCTTACTTATAAAATCTCATCTTTAAAAAGTGTTACTGAAACTATAAACACAAATGGCCTTTACGTAAAGGTGCAAATTATTTTGAACATTTAATGCAAACATGTAATGTATTAAGTATACTGAGAATTAATTCCTTAACTTCCGTCTGGTGCAGGTTGTATGTAACGTTACGGATCACAATAGGTAGGTACTTGGAAAGATTACAATTTTTGCGATGATTTAAATATAGGTATCACTCCTATTAAAGGGACTCAGTAAAAGAGCACTAATATTAAGTTGTACTGCTACTATTACCATTTTTGTTTTTTAATTATTATATTTAAAAAAACATTATAATTGCAGCCGAACATTACGCCCGATATGTCATTTTTATAAGGGGAAACAGATTTCACGAATTTCAACAACACAATCAGCGGTTAATAGTCATTTTTTAATTAAAGCAATTCTCTTTTACAATATTTTAAATTCAAATGTAACGCATTCGCTCCGGCCGTCCGCGGCTCGTCATGCAAAGCCCGATAATCCTTTGTTACAATCATAAAATAACAATTAAAACTTTAAATTTCTCCTCACGCCTGTCAACAAGATCCTTTAACATTTATTTGCATTTGGAAATGTATTTGTATGAATTCAGAAGGAATACAGTATTTAAATCGCAGTAATCGCTAGGGTTCAGTCTTGGTTCAAACCGAGGTTCAAACATATTTTAATTGCATTGTAGAGTTTTATGATTCGATGTGAAAAGCTTTATTAGATTTTAAAATTTTACAATAGGTATGCTTACATGTAGTATGTAGCCGTAGGTTATATTGTGTAAGGTTTCAATTGTATTTTATATATTTTATTGTTGAACTATGAATAAAACTTGGCAGTAATTCTACATAGTCTGAGATGATGTTCACAAACTAAATTCTCATTTTCATAATCTGATTTGGTTAAAATAAGAAAAAGAAAAAAAAGTAATTGTTTACAAGTAAATTTTGAGGGCACTTAATCCTCGTATGTCGTATCCCATAATTGCGAATAGAAATCATTAAATCCCATTCACCAAACTCAATTGGATAAATTCAATTAAAGGGAGTGTTGCCCGTTGTAAATTTCACGCAATTGTCCCGCTTCTTGCTAATTTTTAATTTATGATTTGGTTACATCTGTGATATTTATGAGTACATTTATGGATATTTCATCAATGTAATAAATTTAATATGGAACATAAATTGGAAATATGTATGTGTAAATTTTTCGATTTGCTTTCGCTATTTTGTTGAAATGAAATAAGGCTCATCTAAAATAACTTAGAAGAAAGTTAAGTACCTAATACTTAATAATAATGTTATTTCAATAATAATTACCTACATATAAGATTAAAGGTCTCGACTAGATATTATGTTAAAAAGATGAAAAGCAAAAGTATTTCAATTTGCAGGAGAAGAGAACAACAACTTGATACACATTTGGAAGCGGCGAAATTTTAATATGATTACAAAATAAAAATGTAGATTAATTGTATTATTGATTGTTCAGTAAGTACCTACCTACATTAAATTTAAACTCCTACCCTACGGAGAGTTATTTACGTTTTTTTTTTAAATATCTGAATATTAAAAAAAACCGCATGTACCGTCAATGAATTTATTGTTCGCCAAATGAAATTTAATTACATTTCAATTATTTTCTCGTCGCATTTGCATTTACGAAATAATCGAGGCTCTCTTGCATAATCATTTTAATTTGGTTAATTATTTTTCCATCGCAAATAAAAACATACTACACTTGCCACTTGTTTTTATTGACCATTCGGCGGACAGCGGTCACTGGTCACTTTATTAAATTATCGGAATCACGAGTACAGACCTTAGGGTCAGAAATAAGAATACAATGACAAGGGTAGGATTAATTGTTGAGCAATAAAACGGTATGGTCAGTGATACTGCGGTACTGTAATATAGAGTGGTCTTGGGACGGGTGGGTCTTGATACTTGCTACACGTTTGTTTAATATGTACGTATTAATTAATAATAAATAACACGTTGTATTCAAGTTTTCGTCGATTTTGCTTAAGCATCGATTAAAAATTAGTTTATAGTTGAAAGGGTCTAAATATCAAAATATTTTTGCTGCATTTTTATCCATGACACCTAAAATATCATTTCCTTATTGATCAATAAACATTCAATGATATATATTGTAAAGAAGTTGTATTGTACTGTGTACGATAAAGTAAAAAAGACAAACATAAAGTATCAAAGCACTAGAGCGCACTATGATGGCACCGGTCAGCGCGTTCTAATATCAATGCTGCTTATAATATTATAATAATATCTATATAATGGACTCTGCATTCAAAATGTTTGTGCACATAACTCACAAGTGCGATGGGGCGAAGATATTGGTAATTTCTATCGCTGAATATGAAACCAATAACTTTATTTGCTTGCTTGAATTATCCTGTCTACTTACTTCTCTATCAGATGGGCTGAAGTTTGTATATTTAAGTCAAATTTTAGTTATAAATACACTATTAAACTTTACTATAACTAACTTTGCAAGATTTTAAGCTTAAAACTTTAAATATATATTTAATGAAATATCCGAGATTCGTCGAATATCTCTTTAAGTATCTATAGAAATTTTCAGCATTTAATTATATTCATAGGCTGAAAAAGAAGATAAAAAACTGTAAGGTAAACTATCGAGTAGGTAATTTATAACAATAATTTTTGAATCACCAGTTTTTAAAACAATTTCATAATCGATAACTAATATCGTAGGGGTTGGAAATCTCATTAAAATAACAATATTTGAAATTACGAGCGCACGCGTAGGTACAACTCTTCCTCATACATGACTGTCGATTTCGATGATCGATTGTAATCGATCATCTATTTATTCGATATTCGTAATCGAATTATCAATTTTATAATTTAAATGCATCTGTTATGATAGATTTTGTTTTTAAAGATTTTGTTGCAGGAGCTATCCGCGTTTTTTCATATTTTAATAAATAAAAAACTTCTTTAAAGTTGGGCATACCTATAGCACAGCGTATAAGCATTAAGCACTCCGAGTACATAGTACTTATTTTATAAATGAACTAGTTTTCCGCCCGCGGCTTCGCCCGCTTTGTCTAAAACATAATAAATTATATACTAAAACCATGGACGAATATAATTTTTGTCTATGCTAAATAAAACCTTCCTCTTGAATCACTCTATCTATTAAAAAAATCACCATCGCATCAAATTCCGTTGCGTAGTTTTAAAGATTTAAGCATACATAGGGACAGAGAAAGCGACTTTGTTTTATACTATGTAGTGATGCTCTCGAGATTTACTTTTAATAATTATATTCTATAGACTGCGCTGTTAAAACCTAGTTATTTAAAAAGTTTTCTTTAAACATTTACCGTTAATTAATTTAATACAATAGTTGCATAAAGCTACAAATTTGGCCGGAAATCCCAGCGGTCCCATGGTGTAATGGTTAGCACTCTGGACTCTGAATCCAGCGATCCGAGTTCAAATCTCGGTGGGACCTACTACTTATGTTTTTCTTCACATAACAAACACATAAATTTCACTCAAGTTCGTGTCAGTTAAATGGTTTTTAACGTCGTTGATGGATGATTGTTGCAACACTTTTATTAAGTCAGAAGGTATTACCGACAATTAAAAAGACTTAACTCCAAATATTTCAGAATAAAATATATTATAATTATATTAAAATATTTATCCATGTATTTTGTTTTGTTGTCGTAAATAGTGGGTGCATTGATTAATACAAAATCAACAACATTGATTGGATATTTCAAAACGAATTGATTGTTTATATCTTCTGAATGTTAAGAAGTGGGAAGTGGGAACCTATGTCATTATTATATCGTCTGTATAATATTTGCTTTGTACTTCAAGACCTGACGAGGCATACAGAGGTGTGCATCAAATATTATGTTTTAGAAATATTCAATTCACGAAATCACAGATGACGATAAATACATAATATACTAGTTTTTGTTATAAATTCTTAGACTCTAATTATTAGATAATAATCTAATATCGACTTGATACTTTGTTTCATCCTGAATAAAATCAAAGTATCAAGTCAATCTTAGATACTATTTACTAATCTGTGTTTTTACACCTTGGTAGATTATTTCTCTATATGCCAAAATTTAATACATACACATAAAATTGTCGCTTCAATAATCCTTCATGCAGTGTATTTATGTCCGCAACTCCACAACAAATTTACTTAAAAGCTCCGCCACGTGGCTCGCACGCGTCTACTTGCATTACATTTTTTGTATAATGAGCAAAAATATTTAATTGCATATTGTGTACGGTTTGAGAAGTAATCTCCTTTAGTGCTTGTTAAATAAAGATTGACGGCGCTTTGATGCTTTTATATATGTAGATTGTAGGTACTATAGCGGATTCTCCCGGCTTCGCTTGTGTTGAGCTGAGATAAAAAAATACAGCCTATATGTTACTTCGTAAAAACGTAGCTTTCTCCTGGAAAAATAATTTTAAAATAGGTTGAGTAGTTTTGAGAATGAAGTGTTATTAACTAAATAGGTAATATTAATCAAGGTTTAGAAAATAACGTTCTAAAAATATATTTTTCATTACTGCCATTTATGTATCTACACTACGATAAATTTTTACATTGTAGCATAGTTTATAGAAAATTTTATTTGTATATTCGAGCATAATTGAAGTTTCTCGGAATGGAATGTATTCAAGAAGTAAATAAAACCGGCCAAGTGCGAGTCGGGCTCGCGCACAAAGGGTTCCGTAGCAGCAAATATAATAAATTACAGTTAAATCAACCTATCTCAAAAACTATAAGAGATACTTTGATCAAACCAAAAATCGTTGAAAGAGTTAATTAGCATGCATCACCTCTATTTTTTTTAGAATTTTATACCCCGTAGTTATAAAAATAGAGGGGGGGGGACATACTTTTTACGACTTTGAGAGCTGATATCTCAAAAACCGTTCACTTTAAGAAAAATGTTTTTTAGAAAACTTTATATCATTTTAAAAGACCTTTCCATTGATACCCCACACGGGTATGTACATCGAAAAAAAAAATTTCATCCCTCAGTTACATGTATGGGGGGGGCCCCACCCCCAATTCTTTTTTTTACTATTTAGTGTCATATTTTTGTAGCGGTTCATACAACACATATTCCCATCAAATTTCATCACTGTAGTACTTATAGTTTCCGAGTAAATCGGCTGTGACAGACGGACAGACGGACAGACGGACAGACGGACATGACGAAACTATAAGGGTTCCGTTTTTGCCATTTTGGCTACGGAACCCTAAAAAAGGCTTTAACATAATAATTTCTCAATAATAAAAAATAAGAAATAATCAACAGTATTAACATGGTATTTGTAATCATACTAAAGAAAACTATATTTTTTTCGTTATACAATAATTTCAAAGAACTATCAGGATTTTAAAGAACAATAAAAGTATTGTTTGTTTTTAATTACTAAAGAAGTCATAAAAACTAAACGAATTCGCAAAATCAAGAGCCTTACGCAATAGGATCCGACTATAAACTGCGTATATTTCAACGGAATGAGGGCGTGAAATCGTTTAGGGAAATGGGGATGTATCTCGAGGGTTGTAAGGGTTGTTTTTGTGTACAGAATGTGTGTACAATGCTGTAGATGGACTAGGGTTGTATAAATTCAGAGGCACGTGCCGGCGCGTGGGAGCCAGCGGCGTAGCATTTCCCACGTCGAGATGCACTTGCGAAGGAAAATCGGTCAATACATTCGAATATTGTACATAACCGTATTACACATTGAGTTTCGTTTTACGGTATGAATTATTTTTACCTAGGAGATTAGTGCTTCCTATCTATAATATAAAAATGAATCGCAAAATGTGTTGGTAAGCGCATAACTCGAGAACGGGTGGACCGATTTCGATAATTCTTTTTTTATTATATTCCTTGAAGTACCAGGATGGTTCTTATATAGAGAAAACATAAATATGTACCACGGGCGAAGCCGGGGCGGACCGCTAGTATTTAATAAAGACTCTATGACTCTAGAAAGGGAAATATACATATCTAATATTAAGAAAAAGTACCGATTTTCGTAAATATATTATGATTAGATCATAATTAAATTGTGTATTACTGTATGCAGCATGATTATTTTTTTCACAATGTCTGAATAGATTTTGATGAAATTTAATAGTTTAGCTTTGGAGAAGAAATTAGGCTACCATTTATCGCAAAGACAATAGACAAGGGAAATCACTTGCATGGCTAATTTTAGTTAATTAGTAGGTAATTATATTTGTAGAATTATATGGCTTTAGGTATTATTTGGTGTACGGTATCGTTTTAGCAACAATGATCGATGACGTAGTATGGAAATACCAACCTTAGTCTCTTTCAAATTTGTACAGTAACGTATTTTCTCAACACATAGATAAGACATATGACGTAAACTCAAAACTATTTAAACCAATACAATTCGAATAAATGAGGTAATTTAACGAAAATACCCAAATACTCAGGCATTCAAGGAAATTGAAATGATTAAATAGTTCGACAATGACCCTAAATTTACTGAACGTAATAATTTACTTAAGTCTATATTTTTTACATGCGATTTTTATTTTTGATTAAAAATAAAACAGCTAGTAAAAGAATTTAGCTAGCAAAGCAGCTAGCAAAAATGGGCCAACTTTTATATACTAGTGCGGGATACATTAAAAGAAAAAAATAAAAATCTGTCTGTAATTTATTTATTACGTAAACAGATAGGTAACAATTATCAATTGAAAAAACCATTTAATCAAATAGTTAAAGAAGATAAAAGGTAATTTAAAAGTGGGTGCTTCTGATGAGGTGCCCTTTTAAATTACCTATATCTAGACGATTCCTTTTTGACTTGTTGTGAGGTACATATAACACAAGGATAGAGGTAGAAAGGATAATATAATATTATACTCTCGTGTCAGACATATTATACTATCGATTAATATGCGCTACTAGTCCAGGCCCAGTAGACAAAGTAACAATTACAAAACGATAACGAAGTTAGAAATCGCAAAAATGTATGGGATTGACATACGCCGCGTTAGATCACGTGGTCTATCTAATGTCAATCCCATACATTTTTGCGATTTCTAACTTCGTTATCGTTTTGTAATTGTTACTTTGTCTAAGGCCCCTGGATCCTTCGCCCATTTTTGCTAGTGATTAATATCAAGCTAATTTTCCGTGAGTAGCTTTATTTTGATGAGACGCCCAATAATTTCCTGTACGAAACTCTCGATTGTGGTAGCTAACAGAGGTAACAAGGATAAAATATTTTGATTTGATGGTTCTCAAATATTTATTACGCAATTTGTAGGACAATATTATGTCTGTTGAATTATATAAAATATATTAACTAAGTGAAAACAAAAAAATCAGCTGGTTAGTAATCATTTATGATGACAGCTCGTTATCGATACACATTCGAGAGAGGGGATCTTTGATCAAACAATAGATTTGGTAGGACAAATATTTTTTCGAATAATTTAGATAATTATCTTGAGATTGAACAAAAAAAATAATTCGGTTAGTAATAAATATTTGAGAATCTGCATCAAATCAAAACATTTTATCCTTGACCTCTGTTAGCTACCACAATCGAGAATTTCGTACAGGAAATTATTGGGCGTCTCAGCAAAATAAAGCTACTCACGAAAAATTAGCTTGATAGTAATCACTTGCAAAAATGTGGGCCATGGATCCTGAACTATACATAATACGGGCACGCCTGAGAAATTCAATCGCGTCATTCATTGCGTAGGGAACAAAATAGTGCTTGTTTGATTACGCGAGATTGGATATAGTGTGCTTGGTATGAGTGTTTATTCGTGTAATATGTATCGCATATTCTTTATAGCTTTATGTATGTTATCAGAACAAAATGCCGGCCAAGTGCGAGACGGAGTCGCTCAAGGTTTATGAGATACAGCCTGGAGACAGACAGACAGACAACGAAGTCTCAGTAATAGGGTCCCGTTTTACCGTTTCGGTACGGAACCCTAAAAACAGTAAGCTTTAAGCTAGAAATCAACATGATGAACAATACCTTTAATTTCTTCAACAGATTTGATTACCTATTTATGTTTAGTACTATATTTTGTCGTACATATATAACATAACTTTCCGCCCGCGGCTTCGCCCGCGCTTTCAGAGAAAAACCCGTTCCCGTAGGATTTCCGGGATAAAACCTATCCTATGTCCTTTCTCGGGTATCAAAATATATCTATACCAAATTTCATGCAAATTGGTTCAGTAGTTCAGGCGTGATTGAGTAACAGACAGACAGACAGAGTTACTTTCGCATTTATAATATTAGTATGGATATTAAAATGGCAAAACATTAACCGTTAAATTAAAGTTATGTTAAGTTAAAGTTAAGTTAAGTTAAAGTATTTTAACGTGACACTGTAAATACAACTCGCACACAAAACAGAACACGTGATTTTTTCTACGGAAAATTTACAGAGCAGGGCAAAACGTGGGGTTACTTTAGCATGGAAAAATACACGTTTTCCGTGAAATCAATCTGGGGTATAAAATTATAATTGTTCATATAAAATAAGAAAATAAATAAACGGGAATGAGTGGGTAGAAGGAAACAAGAGATTTTAATTGATGATTTATTAATATCAATTTTAATTTAATAGCTTGTTTGTCGTGGGAAATATGTATTTTGTCCAATATAAATCTTTTTTTTTTATATAAAAAAGTTTTCATATAAATACTAAACTCAGTCTTTGTTATTCACTTTAATCCAATGGAGAGAGCTGAATAAGGTCTTAATGTAATCCAAAGTAATATCACAGTATTACATATTGTAATACTGTGGCATGGACTGTGGTAATATTATGAATGCGAAAGTCTGTCCGCCTGTCTGTATGTCATGCTTTTACCACAGCCACACAAACCATTTGGATAATGTGTAATTTAGTATGATAATATGATTTGTTAGTCAGTTACCCAGCAGCTATAATGTATTAAAATTAGGGATGAAATTTTTGGCGCCACGTGGCAATGTTCTATAAATTATACTCGATTATAAATTAATATTATTCTTTGACGAGGGATATAATGTACCTAATACGATCACTTAATCATATTATGTAATAATATGGGCTTGTAAACAACATAGCTTATGGAAAAATATAATATGCTTCTCCATGACATTATATCACACTGTTTAGCTTATAAATGAATTCTGATACAAGTTATGCTGCAGCTACGTTATGAATTTTCATAGCGTGTATGGAAAATTGTTGCCCTATATTCTGATGCAATGAAAGTGCAATTTACAGGCGGTGTAGGTATAAAAATGTTTATATTTTCTTGTTTATAAAATAATTTTCAATATAATTATTATCTAAAGTAAAAATTTACGTGTTCTATAAAAATAATTTTGATGTATAGGTAGTAAAAGATCTTTTACCATTTATGTTTGTCTTCCGTTTAGACAAAAATAAATGTAAACTACGATTATAAATTTTAGGGAACGACGAAGGTCAGAAAGCTCAACAGCAGTCAACTAATAAATTTAATGACAGTACATATTTCAAACATACAAGTTCGTGTTAAATAGATATTATTTAAAATAAGTAAAAACAGTTTCCTCGCGAGAGTTGACTGGGGAAAACCAACTCATTTTCAATTCATGACCTTGTTCTGAGAAAAGTCAAGTTAGAAATCATTTTTGCAGCTACATATTTCTAAGAAATTCACCATACATTATCCAAATCGTGACACACAGAAATAGAGATTGAAATTATAAGAAACAAAGGTAATTGGTAATCTTTTTGATACAGAGTGAAAAACTCTGAGATTGTTCTTTACATCTGGATGTTTCAAAACATATATAAAATACAATAAGTTAAAAAAATCAATATAATAACGTACCTATTCTTTGATAAAAGCTCTAAATGTGCGGCAGGAAAAATCACCGGTTATGCTACGTCATAACTAACGAATAACAACACAATATAATATCCTTAACTATTGGCCAACGATAACTAGATACGTAGGTAGTTAACGTGCGAATTTGCAGATAATCAGGAAAACGTATGCAAATTATACACGTTTCACACCCACCTTGCTATTATGTAATGTTGGATGATATGACGAATTTTACCCCAGTTTTAACGTAACAATTGGTAGGTATGTATGTGATTTTCAGTCGCTATCTATACTATCAAGAGATAGCTTACAAAAAAAGTTTGTGAAGTAAATTAAGTATCTATCTTTCTGTGTTATATAACCCTATATCAATAAGTAATATCATGTGTGATTATAAATATCAGTAAGTACGGCTATTTAGTTTTGCAGAAGTAGTGGATGTTATTAGAAAGACTACATTCAGATTCATATAAGCTCAAATTTTGAAAGCTGTATTGTGGCTTAAGGTGGATGTTCCGACCGTCCTTCCATACATTTTTGATTACCTCTAAACACTTAACACAGACACTATTTCTTTAAAACTAATCATTTTATCACTTCTCTATAATGAAATGTGTGCGCGTTCGACCTTTTTAATCAATAATTTACAATATTTACTTAGAAAAACA
Source organism: Colias eurytheme (assembly GCA_907164685.1). NCBI lineage: Eukaryota > Metazoa > Arthropoda > Insecta > Lepidoptera > Pieridae > Colias > Colias eurytheme. The sequence continues at coordinate 21,409 of CAJQZN010039946.1, forward strand.
ACAGTAAAATACCGGAAAAATTTGACACTTCTACAGTAGTGTGCGTGACTTTTGCCAAGCGAAACACGACATAAAGCACGACATCTAGCGCATAGACTATATACTTATTACAGATCTAGCGCGTCAATGTCTAAACGAAAGGCGATGTTTAGACATTGACGCGCTAGATGTCGTGCATTCGCGTTCGTTATCTTATGCATAATGAGCATAATTCTAATAAATCAAAGTTCTGTGTAAAAATTGAGTAATTTCATTTCCAATCGTTCAAAGAAAATAACAATAAAATAAAATAAAACTAATGACCTTAGAAACTATGTTTTTTTTTGTAAACGAATAAAATTGAAACGAATAAAACGAATGCAAATTCGGGGATTTTCTAATTATTGCTAAATAATAATTGAATTCGTTTTGAAATAGGTACTCTATAATTTTTAGTGTATAAATAGACATTTATAATGTGGTGCTCATTTTTTTTGTACTGCTAACGCTATTGTAGGTACCTATTTTCGTTGTTTTATTTCAAGTGAACACGGCCATACAATTTTGTCACGAGCCGCCTATGATTGTAGGTATAATATATATATACTTTTGTTAGGCTCCTTCGTCGTCCGCGTCGCGTCGGCTCGAAAGTTCTTGATTTCATTGTCACGCGCTATGATTTGCGCGCGGATTTTCTTGTGTTGTGAATTTATTTTTGTATTATTATTATTTTTTATTTTTTTTTATTTTATTGATTCAAATAAAATATTTCACTAGTATGCATTTGAGACTATATTGTATTATGTATAATTTATCGTAGGTATAGTTATTCTTATAACGCAGTTATATTTTCGGTGGGACAATTTGACCCGTGATTTTTCTGAAATATCACCACGTTGCAAATCACATCAATCATACACACGTATGACGAAAGTATAGTGGCTAACATTGACTCATCAGTTCATCACTGAAACCAGTGATAAATCAGTACCTAAGTATATCATATTGTGTTTGAATATTTTTAAACAATGATATAAGTATACAATTATTATAAATCGATAAACTATCAAAGTAATCACAAACTCGCAAACATTGGTAAAATATGCTTTGGCGAATTTTCAGACTGACACACAATTTTATTACTTAGTTTGTTTTAGCAAAGTAGGTAAGTACCTACTCCGTTTACGTCACGCGTCAGCCGTCGCGTCGTCGAAAACGGTGCACCCAGGTCCCAGAAACAAACATACCTAATTACCTAATTCAGTTACAATCCTTCTTTTGTTCCAATACGATTTTTTTCCTGATAGCTAATAGCAAAACCATATGTTACTTTGTTTTCGTAAATATGTTTTTCACCTTCCTGGTTATTTTCACATAATGAAATATAATAAATAGTGTATTAGATTTGTTATTGTATCTTGTATACGAATTATTCTTACTTGTTGGTTATGAAATGTTCAAATAAGTACCTATTGAAATAATTTACTGTTACAAATCATTAGTGTTATTAGTTTTGAGTGAATAGGCATGGATCAGAAATTCAGAATATTATATGCTGCTAACTACTCAAATACATACATGTTTTGATAAAAAAAAAAAACAATAGTGTAAGTACTAATGTAATAAAATAAAACTGCGTTTTATTGTAATCAATTTATTTTATTTATTTATTTATTGTCCAAAATTAATGATGAATAAAATAGTTTACGCCAACAAATATGTATAACTTTTATTTTTATAACAATCGTTCATACCGTAGCAGGTAGCGTTTTGAGTCTCACGCAACGTTGCCATTCCTTTAGTACAAACACTATGGATACCTACGCGTAGGTACGCTCGCGAATGCAAATTCGGTGATTTACTAATTATTGATAATCATTGAATTCGTTTTGAAATAGCCTGTACTTTGTAATTTTTAGTGTTATAGACATTTATAAAATGTGGTGCTCATTTTTTTTGTAATAAATTATCCTGCTACGCTATTGTATTTTCGTTGTTTTATTTCAAGTGAACACCCATACAATTTTGTCACGAGCCGCCTCTGGCCTCTGGGTGAAATCAACCAGTCAAATGATTTTTGTTCTAATTGTATTTTGGTAGTAGTTTGTTTAGAATTTACATTACCATTGTTTAATTTTTATTTTGTATTTGCAGTAAAATAAAAAGATGAAAAACTTCATTAGGTATATTGTACGACACCTCACTCTGAATCGCGCTAGCGAAATTTTTTCGTTACAGAGCACATATACAACTTTCGGACAATCTTCATTGAGGCCGGCCGGCAAATCGAGTATGTCGAGAAACTTCACTTATTCGATGGAGGTATTCTACCTTCCTTCCTCCACAGTTGTGGGACCCCGACGTGCATTGAACACGCAGCTTTCTGATACTAGTAGCTAAAATCAAAACCACAGATATGTCTGTGATCAAAACCATAATAATATTTTTACCTATTATTTTACTAAAAGTCGAGTGCATCGAAATCGTAAATATGTTTTTCACCTTCCTGGTTTTTTTTCCATAGTAAATAGTGTTTTTGATTTGTTGTTGTATGAATAATTATTCTTACTTGTTGGTTATGAAATGTATATTGAAATAATTTACTTTTACAAATCATTAGTGATATTAGTTTTGAGTGAAAATGCTTGGATCAGCATACCTAATATCATATTATTTTGCTACTTCAAATACATGTTTTGATAAAAAAAAACAATAGTGTAATGTAGGTAATAAAATAAAACTGCGTTTTATTGTAGGTAATCAATTTTGACATTATTTATTTCCCAAAATTACAATAAAATAGTTTACGCCAACAAATATAACTTTTATTTTTATAACAATCCTACTTCCTACTAATGCGAAAGTTTGTGAGGATGTGTATGTGTGTGTTTCACGCAAATACTACTGAACCGATTACAATGAAATTTAGCACACATATAGAACGTAACTTGGACACATTGAATAGGTTTTATCCCGGAAACCCCACGGGAACGGGAACTATACGGGTTTTTTTTTGAAAATGCGGGCGGAAAGCTAATCGTTCATAATATAAACCGTAGCAGGTGGCGTTTTGAAGTTTTGTCTACCCATACAGAAAAATGAAAACCACAACCCGAAAAGGAGATTGCCCAAGTGACTATGGCACTTGGTATCGCAATCAAACTTATTGTGTCAAGATGAAATATAGCTCAATTTAAAGCTTGATGTTAGTACTTTTAGATATGATTATAGTTTTTATGTAAATAAGCCGCAGTTCGCGACAATAAAAATAAAACAATAGTTTTATTCAACACTTCAAAAAACTACTTAATCGAGTTTAAACTAACGATGAACGTTAAGTTTTACATTTATTACATAGGTAATATTTTAATTTACAAGACAAATGTGAAAAGTAAATCGTAATCATTATTTCAAAATAACATCGAACAATGCGTCGAACACATTCATTTGACATTTCAAATAGAAACTATGACATATGACGTTTGCAAGAGAGATAGATATAGGTATGTGTCAAAACAAAACTTTTACTTTTATTTCTATTTATTCGGTATAATTACAACTTAATAGTGATAAATATGATCATTATAAATACAAATAGGAATTAACAATATCACGAACACGTGACACAACTAGTATTTTACCGATTCCATACGTAGTCATACATGTTTCAAAAGAAAAACTTTTACTTTTACTATTATTTCAATCTATCCGGTTTAATTAAGACTTAATATTGATACATATGATCATTATAAATACAAATAGGAATTAACAATATTACGAATACGTGGCACAACTAAAATTTTACCGATACCACCCGTGGTCATTCTCCTTTGTGGGTCATTTGTAACAGGATGGCGGTTCTACAGCGAAAAAAGAAAAATGATGGTCAGAACGCTGATACCGGATACCTTAAGAT
>CAJQZN010039947.1:10791-29199 GCA_907164685.1 Colias eurytheme
ACGTAATCACTAATAAGCTCATGAACACATCCTTACATTTATTTAAAACAAATCAAAATCAAAATCATTTATCTGTAGAATTGTGGTAATACAAAAGTTCACATCATTAAAAAAAATAGTCCAAGCATTTCGCCAAACAATTGGCATACAAATTAAACTCAAACTCAAACATTCATTTATTCAATTAGACTACTATTTAGTAGCACTTTCGAATCGTCATTACATAGTATTTTTAACATTTACCACAGATTCGGAAAGCAGTATCTATGGAGAAGAATCGGCAAGAAACTCCATAGTTGCTCTTTTAAATAATGTCAATAAATTTACATAATATGTAACTTATATCTAACTACATAATATGCCAAAGAATTAAACACCCTGTATACCAACTTAAGTTCCAATAAGTCAATCTGAACATTAAGCCACGTCAAGTCAAGCTCGCTCCTGATTGGTGCAAATAAAACGTTAAGGGTGGGTTGGCCCGCCCCTCGATACTTTTAGTTTGATCAATAATTTTCAATAGCCTTGAAATACGTGATTTACTTATAATATTGAATCGCTTTTTTCGGGTTCACATTGGTAAATTATACTAATATTATAAAGCTGAAGTGTTTGTTTGAACGCGCTAATCTCAGGAACTACTGGTCCGATTTGAAAAATTCTTTCGGTGTTAGATAGCCGATTTATTGAGGAAGGCTATAGGTTATAATATATCATCATTCATCACGCTAAGACTAACAGGAGCGTAGCATTGCGGGTGAAACCGCGGGGCACAGCTAGTAAATTATATATCTTTACTAAGGTTGTTCATCTTCAAGATGCTTTCTAATGGTACAAAGATTTGATGAATTAAATAGAAAATAATCCTTCTAATATTATTATAAACTAGCTTACCGCCCGCGGCTTCGCCCGCTTTGTCTAAACCTAATAAATTAATAATGATATACTTTTTTTTTTTTTTTTTTTTTTTTTTTTTTTAAGTGGGGAAATCTTCGAAAGATACCCACGGCCCCCGGGGAAGGAGCCGTGGGTTATGTCGGATTCTTACCGACTAAAACCCCACTGTGTTCCGTCGAGCCGCGCAGTTAACCGGGGCCGCGGGTACTCTTTTGAAATCGTCCACGACCACGGCAGCGGACGCCCGGTAGCGGGCCCATCTCCGTTAACACTCTACTCTACGACTGCGCGCGTACGCGCCTCCTCATTCCTCTGCGAGGCGGCATGAGCGGAACACGTCTCTTGCCGCCTCATCGCCCCGGACGATGGAGCACTCCCCGGCCCATCGTTCAGAGCCCTTCGTTAGGGAGGCAGGTCGCGATCACTAGCGATCGCGACACGGCGTCGTCGCCTTGAAGGTCGCTGGCGCCGCCTCGGGTCCGCGAGAGGGTTCCTCTCACGAGCCCGCTCCGCCTCCTCCTTTCGCGCCATCACCTCCTCGCAGAAGGCGACCACCGCACCCCAGGACCTGTTGTCCCTGACCATGGCGCGAACCACGGACGGGAGCGAGAGATCCGGCCCCACAGCAGCGACCAAACGCTGTCTATCCACGGACCACGCAGGACACACACTCAGCGTGTGGTCCGCTGTGTCCTCCTCGCTCGGACACCAATGGCAGGCCATGGTTGGCTCCCGAATCGCGACTCGACACAGGTATCGCCCGAAACATCCGTGTCCAGACAGCACCTGTGTCAAGCGGAACGTGAGAGCCCCATGCCGTCTGTTGCACCACTCTGAAAGGACCGGCTGGATGGCTTCCACCGTCCTTACGCCCACGGTAGGGTTCTCGAGCCGCCGCGCCCACTCCTCCATTAGACGCTCGCGAGCCGTGGCCCTCCAGCGCGACACCTCATCGGAATTTGGTTCCATCCCCAAAGACCTGGACCCGGAAATTCGGCGGTACACCTCTGCAAGTACCGCAGCGTCGAGTTCCCAAGGGGGGGTTCCGGCTAGTGCGCAGGCTGCCTCAAAAGAGACAGTCCGATATGCCCTCGATATTCTTAATGCCATGACCCGCTGCGGACGACGCAAAAGGGGTCTGGTCCGGGCATTAAGAGAGTCAGCCCAGATGGGCGCACCGTAAAGGGCCATTGAACGGATGGCACCGGTATAAAGCCGACGACAGCCATCCCCAGGCCCCTTAAGATTGGGGAGCAAGCTTCCAAGTGCCCCGGCCGCCCCGACGAGACGGGGGGCGAGGCGACGGAAGTGCTCCACAAACGTCCAACGACCGTCTAAGACAATTCCTAAATAGCGCATTGTCTGACTGATCTCTATTGACACGCCGCCCACCTGTACACAGGAACCAGGCCTTGGTGCCCTACGGGGGCCATGGAAGCACAGCGCTTCTGACTTCTCCAAGGCCACCTTCAGACCTAGCTGGCGGATACGATTCACCACTAGATCAACGCCAGCTGTTGCCAATGAGGCTGCCTCATTGAGACAATTTCCGCGCGCCGTCACCAACGTGTCGTCGGCGTAGCATACAACTCCAATCCCTGGGTGATTCTCTCCACGCAGAACCCAGTCGTAGCCGATGTTCCACAGGAGCGGTCCTAGCACCGAGCCCTGTGGGACACCGCACGACATAGGCCTCTGTCTCCACCCATCTCGAGAAAGGTACGATATAGCCCTTTCTGATAGGTATGATTGTATCATCCGTATCATATATATGGGCACACGGTGGTAGTGGAGCGCCTCCGTAATGCACGTCCAGGGCAAAGTATTAAAAGCATTGGCGATATCCAACGATACCGCCAAGAGTACTCCGCCTCTGGAGACCACATCCACTGCAACAGTCTTTAAGGATAAGATTGCGTCCAGGGTAGATCGCTTCCGCCGAAAACCATACTGGCAGTTGCTGAGATTCGGCCCGACTCTTTCAAGATGTTGGACGAGGCGAGCCGCCAAAATACGCTCAAGGAGCTTGCCCACCTCGTCTAGTAAAACAACCGGCCTATAAGCCGACGGCAAATCCCTGGGGCGGCCCGCCTTTTTGAGCAATACCAAGTTACCAGATTTCCATCTTACAGGAAACTGGCCTTGCTCCACGCACGCTGAAAATAAGCGCTCAACCCTGGGTCCAAGAACCGGTAGCGCAAGTGCCCAAGCTCGACTAGGTATACCGTCGGGACCAGGCGAAACCTTCTTTCTCTTAAGCCTGTCTGTAGCAGATTCCAGCTCTTCTTTCGTGACCGAAGGAACAACGGCATCATTCGACTCTTCCTGTGTTGCAATATTCCTCGACGCCATGGACGGAGGAGGATGTCTCTCCCGATCAGGAAATAATGCCGCCACTACTCGCTCGAGAAATCGGGGTTCAAGTGTTTGGGTCAGGGGCGGGCCACATGGGCGGAGCTTTTGCCTCACCCATTGATACGGCCGGCCCCAGGCATCCCGATCCAGGCCACTAATCATCTCGTCCCAAGCTTCACCCTTCGAGCGGGTAATGGCTTCCTGAAGGGCAACAACGCAGGTCCTGTAGGACGTATACAACGCTGCTTCCTCCGCCTCGGTATGTCTCCTCCTTCGGCACCTGGTGTACGCCCGCCTCGCCGCCACGCAGGAAGAGCGCAGCTGGGAAATTTCGGCGGACCACCAGTAAACTTGCCGCCTGGGTGGTGTCACTCCAACGCGAGGCATAGCCGCGTCGCAAACTTGCGTCATGGCATCAGCGAGCCACGCCGCCTCCTCCTCAACAGCCACCGTTCCCTCCGGTACAGGAAGCCAGGAATAATGATATACTAAAACCTTCCTCTTGAATCGCTTTATCTATTAAAAAAACCGCATCAAAAGTCCGTTGCGTAGTTTTAAAGATTTAAGCATACAAAGGGACATAGGGACAGAGAAAGCGACTTTGTTTTATTCTATGTATAGTGATGCGAAAATTTGCATGTTTGTTTGTTACTCCTTCACGCAAAGCTGATGAACCGATATTCATGAAATATGGCACACGTATAGAGGGTAACTTGGATTACTTAGATCATAACTTAATGATCTAAGTTGTATTACCACTTATGATAGTATTTTGAAAATGGATCTACGTTATCAAAAATACTAGGTTCATCTTCGGAAAGCAACAAAAATGGTCGTTTTTTTTAAATAAAGTATTCTTTATTAAATCAAGAAACACGATAATCTTTTGTCACTTTGTCCATAATATAATGAAAATTTTCATTAAGTTCAACAGTGTGTTCCCATCGAGTAACAGTGTGACTGAAGAAATTCCCATCGAGTAACAGTGTGACTGGTAGTGTGACCGGTTGGGAATTTTTTCAGAAAAAAAATCCCATCGAGTAACAGTGTGACATTTGAGGGTGTTACTCGTTGGGAACAAATGAAAATAACATTTATTGATCGAGAATGGTATGAATGGGTATTGAGTTAACAATGCCATAGTAACGGGTTGAGATGTGACGTCATAAAATGACAAAGAAGCGTTAAATTAAAAAAAAAATCGTTTGCTAGGCACTTCTTATAGTACCATATAGTATTCTACTCACTTCTAAATACAAACTACCATATAGTATTCAGATTACTTACACACTTATGATTCAAAGAAAATAAATTTATCAAAAAATTCGAAAATTTACTCCCTTTTTAAGCCTTGAAGGAAAAACTCTCTGTGTATTAAGTACATTTATGTAATACTAGCTGTGCTGTGCGGTTTTACCAGCATTGCTCCGCTCCTGTTGGTCTTAGCGTGATGGTATATAGCTTATAGCCTTCCTCGATAGATGGGCTATCTAACACCGACAGAATTTTTCAAATCTGACCAGTAGTTCCTGAGATTAGCGCGTTCAAACAAACAAACTCTTCAGCTTTATATATATATATATACCTATTGTTATATTGTTATGTAATATACCTATTGTTTTTTTGTAAAAGTTACTTGAAAATTTACCGATATTCTTAAATATAAAATCGTATCTAGTACGAGTTACAAAAGCCAGACAACATTAGTTTTATTTAAAGCGTAATTCTATACTCTGATAACAGCTTGACGCATGTTTGTAGATATAATATGAATCAATTTTCGGTTTTTATCCTACTAATATTATAAATGCGAAAGTTTGTGAGGATGTGTGTGTGTGTGTTACTCTTTCACGCAAATACTACTGAACTGATTACAATGAAATTTAGCACACATATAGAGGGTAAATTGCACCCTTAATCGGCTCCTTAATTGTGACGTGTATAGACAAGCAGGGGCAATTTAGAGAACAACTGAAATTGCTCCCACCGCTGTGCAACCGAGATTGTTCCAATATTGCCCCTGCGGCAGGTTCGTAAATCGTAAGTAGGTTTAACATGCTGTATGTTTGTTTGTAACCGATTCCTTTGAAAATGAGTCTCATTTTGACCCACTTTAAACGGAAAGATTCAAACTTTGTACACTTATCAAGGATCGGTGACAGTTTCATAGCTGTAAACTATAGCGTTTTTTTTAGTTTTCACAGATTTTTTAAATACTTTAATTATTTACGAATAATATTTTAGTTAATTGAATTTCAGTTTCATAGACTTTACTTATGTTAGCTATGCTCCGCGGTTCAACGCGCAGTGCTCCACTCCTATTGGTCTTGACTGATGATATAATAGCCTAAGCCTTTCTCGATAAATGGACTAAATATCTAACACTGAACAATTTTTCAAATCGGAACTGTAGTTCGTAAGATTTATGCGTTCAAACAAACAAACTCTTCAGCTTTACAATATTAGTAGGTATAGATGACGCCAAATTTTTCGTTATTTCATTAATAATCGAAAGTAAATCACCAGCTGTTGGTCACAGCCGATCAGCTCCACCTGACGACTACATTTCACGCGTGATCGCACCCGGAACGGTACAGCAGTTTTGGTGGTAGTCGTGCGGAAAGTGTATGTTTATGATGTAACCTATTTGTGTTAATTTCTTGTAAACAATGTTTTTATAGAAATGTAAGATAAGGAAAATACGACAACAATCGGCATTATAGGATTAACCTATTACATATTATACACTAGCTTTCCGCCCGCGGCTTTGCCCGCTTTGTCTAAAACCTAATATCTAAATTATATACCTACTAAAACCTTCCTGTTGAATCACTCTAACTTATTAAAAAAACGCATCAAAATTTATTGCGTAGTTTTAAAGATTTTAGCATAACTATATAGGAACATAAAAACTAAAAAGTGACTGTTTTATACTATGTAGTAGACTAGTAGGTATTTATGTATATATGTGTAGGTACCTACCTACTACCTATCTAGATATACCAATTTATTAATATGCACCCTGAGCATTAACATTAAAATCAAAAATACACCGCTAAAGAGGCGGTCTGTATACATAATAATTGGTCTGATTTCATTTACGTGTTTGCGCTTTCTAAATAAATCCAACCCCTTTTAAACCTTCTTAATTACTGCATATTAAATAATTCAACCAATCTTCACTTTTATCCTATGAGAATAAAGTTCAAAATAGAATGCACGAATTTCGAAAATTTTCACCCGCGGCGCGCTGTATTCCTGTCACGAACCCCATTGGTCAATATTTTCCTCAAAACCGCAAACCTCATGTTGAAAACCAAACCGTAAATATACCCGTCTCCCTCCCACCCACGGTGTACCCAACTAAGTATCCCTCTCCCTCAAGGGTTGATTTCTTTAGCGCCAGTGCGTTTCATGTTAAAGTTGTTGTTAGACGCTTATTGAACAAATAGATTTCGTGGCGTCACGTTTTTATTTCCAAAACGAGAATAGATATTTTATTTATAATAGATTAATTAAAAAAAAACAATTGACAGCAGCGCACTGGTTGATTAGAAAAAAAAATTGCGTTCGATTTTCGTTCTAAATTTGAATAGTGGCGGTCTTTTCATTTTGTGTTTTTTTATGCAATGTGTGACTGTGTTAGTTTGTTGGATGTGACGTAAAATGGACAAAAAATGATTTTAATGTGCAATTAAAATGGAATATACTTGGCATATGGAGGACACAGGGACGCGGGATTTGAACAGGCCCCGATTATCGGGAAGAAATCAAGGTAAAGAATATTATATTTCTTTTAAAAAATGTTTCGATACAAATCATTATTAAATCGCGTTTTTAACAATTATAAAAACAAAATGATAATTAAAATGAAGCAGTACTTACCTAAATGCTTTTAATATTTTTATTTATTGTTTGAAATAAATATAATCATTGCTAAGTAAGTAGGTATATAAAATATTATGTTTTAATAAAGATGTACATTTTAACACGGGAGATAAGAATTTAGAATTAAATTATTAAAATAATAAAAATGTGTCGGTTATTTAAATAAAATTATACTTTTTTATCAAGTAAAATATAATAATATTTTCGTAACGAAGTAACATAGTTCTACATGATATTCATACGAAAGGTAATGCTCCAGTAATTATTGCTAATGAAGCGAGAAAACCGGTTTTAAATCAAGTTTTTTATTCATATTTACATTAATTTAAACCGATGAATTGATAACATAAGATTATATTGCAATAAATTTCTAATAATTTGTTTTAAAAAACTAGATTTACTTATTTATCCGCTATTGTAGTTATTATTAAATTGAAATAAACACTACCTAAATGCGAAAGTAGATAGGTATGTTTGTTTGTTTTCTTTTACGTCGGAAGTCGCAACGGAGTGATTTTATGGTATGATTTTTGTTACTGGAAATAGGAGACTATAAAGACTAATATTATTACACGCTTTATATTAGCTTCACCTGTATGTTTGTAACCGACTTCTTTGGGCGCGATTTACGGCCAGATTTCGTTCAAACTTTGTAGATTTATTGAGGACCGATGACAATACACTAATTTGATAAAATTTTCTACTTTTTACGCCGTTAGTACACCGACGCATTCGCGTGCGGCAGCGAATCTCTGCGAAACTACTGCGTAGCGAAATATCTGCGGAACGTTAGTAAACAGCAATGTTTTCGCAACTTTTTCGCAATGCGTCTGTGTAATGGCCATTTCGCAGTTCCTTGCGAAACAAAACTGACAAGGACGCAACTATTTCATCTATCTATGTGCTAGAGTGAAACATATCATATGCGAAAACCTGCCATACTACTGACAGATTTTTCGTTGTTTCGCTGCCGCTCGCGAATGCGTCGGTGTACTAACGGCGTTAGTTCGGTTTTCTATAAAAAGCGTGTTTTTTTAGTTTTTTTAAACTATTATTATATGGCTACTAAATTGCTACCAGTGCGGCGTCTTCGCCTATGCGTTTTCAAAGAAAAACCCGCATTGTTCCCATTCCTGTGAGATTTCCGGGATAATACAGTCCGCTATACAGTCTTCAGCTATCTACATACCATTGTATCTATCTACATAACAAACATCCATCCTCACAAACTTTCGCATTTATAATATTAAATATTAATAGTAGGGTAGGCTACAATCTCATTCCCATAGTCTGACTACGCGGGCGAAGCTGCAGGCAGAAAGCTATAAATCTGATCTACGGAAATACGTCAGCGAATGATAAATCCCAGTTTTTTGTTACGCATGAACAATTATCAGCAATGATAAAACTAATTTTGATGACGTTGGAACCTACGGGATTTCCGCTGCGAAATTATAACTGTAGTTCGAAAAACATTGCAATATTTCGGAGGAACATTTGTATACCTAAGAGATAAATATATACTATTTTTGAATTATTGAATTTTCTTTCCAAATTATTGAAGTGAAAACTTCTTTAGCGGCTTTGGGTATAAAATCTCGCGTCAGGACACGTGGCCTGATCGAAAAAGCGTAAGATGGATGTTTTTTTTTTTTTTTTAGCCCTTATAATTTATGCGTAGGACGGATACCATTCCAAAATATCAAACATGCTGAACGTTAATAATCAAGTTTTCACTTCTGCCGGCACTCCCGGAGTGCAACCCGTCTTTTTTTATTTAATTTTTTGTCCTAGTCAAACCGAACGATAACTGGGAAAGTGGCTAGTAATTTATGAATACTTGGCACAGTCAAATTAAATCAATTTAAAAATATTAATACCACATACCTTATGCATACTACGTTAGGTATACAGACTTACGTCTTTAATCGGTATTTTCCAGACCATATAAAAATAATAAATTCCCATTGCAATGAGTTAAATGGAAGTATTTGTTATAATTATATATTAATTAAAATAATCGTAAGTATTAGTCGTAAGTACCTAGTTATGTTATACTAGCTGCTCCGCGCGGTTTCACCCCCGTGGCTCCACTCCTGTTGCCCGTAGCGTGATGAAATATAGCCTATAACCTTCCTCGATAAATGGGCTATCTAACACCGAAAGAATTTTTCAAATCGGACCAGTAATTCCCGAGATTAGTGCGTTCAAACAAACAAACAAACAAACTCTTCAGCTTTATAATATTAGTATAGATAACTACTCTTATGGAGCTATTCGTATAAAATATGGTACTTACTTTCTGAAGAAAAAATAAAGAGAACAAGACTTATTGGTATTATGAAATTAAAAAAAAACCTTGAAATTGATATTTTTGATTTTAAGGCATTCTATTCTTTATAAATTTATATAAAAAAAAACCTTCTTTCGTCGGCTAATAAACAAGCCATAATCGTGCCAAAGAACTACTTATTTTCTTATTTATATCATGGACCAATATATTATATTGGTCAATGTAAATATTAATAACTAGCTGTGCCGCGCGGCTTCACCCGCGTGGCTTCGCTCCTGTTGGTCTTAGCGTGATGAATTATATAGCCAATAGCTTTCCTCGATAAATGGGCTATCTAACACCGAAATAATTTTTCAAATCGGACCAGTAGTTCCCGAGATAAGCGCGTTCAAACAAACACTTTACTTTTGCGCGGTCAAAATTAATATGCACACACATTCACTGCAGTAAAAAGTACCGTAGATCCTATCTCCAGACAAAAAATTAAATTAAAATATCTCCAGTATGACGTGAAAGAAAGACAAACATACGCACTGTCGCATTTATAATATTTATATAAAGATTCATATCTCTAAACAAAACAAAATTTACCCCATTTTAAACATTGCAATTAACCATATCACCTGTATTAACAAAATTATAAGGGTGGGTGCACGCGCGCAGTAATAGTCGCTAATTCGTTACACCCGTGAGAACCACCCCTAACTGGTCATGCGGTAAACAGGTGATATTGAATCGGGGACGCAATATTGTCCCGGATGCCCTCGTGTGGGGTAAATTGGTCAGGCTTTTGATCGGAATTATAGTTAATGAAAGTTGATTTTATGACATACTAGCTATGGCGCGCGGTTTCACCCCTGATAAGTAGGTACATACAAGGTAATACCTATTTCCTTACCAATGTCTAGACTCTAGCATTAATATATGTACCTAATTACATTCAACAAATAACCTACATGCCTAATTACCTATTTAAATTACTATATGTATAATATACTAGCTAGCATTTATGTATTCAACAAGTACCTAAATCATTTGACTATGATATTGAATTTATATAGCTTACGTGTTATCCTGGTACATTTTCGCGTGAAAGAGTAAAAAACATGTACTTATAAGCTTTCGCGTTTAGAATATTATCAATTAGTATTTAGTAGGATAACACAATATAGGAGCATTTTCTTTTATCCGCGCGTGGAAACTATTACCGATTTGATACGGGTCGGGGGTTGTGAGATTCAATATTGTCCCATGCCCCCTTGCCCCCGTGTGGGACAACTTTTTATTGAACTGAGTTACCACCACTGAGCCACTACAGAATCCTAATCAATAAGAGCAATGTGATATCATCATCGCAAGTGATGATATTTCTGCCATTCACCCCAAACGGTTTCACTTGAATTCCTTATTGTGTCGCGGATCAAGTGTGAAATTTTGGCGGAACGTGAAATGTCTGGTGTATTTTTGTTAAGGGAGTTATTTTTGTTGAAATTGTAATGTGATTATGCTAGATTTGTGAAGTTTTGTTTCATATTTAAACTTTCGAGTTTAAATATTTATTCATTCAACTATACATATTTATCTTGAACACGTTAACAGTTTTAATAAAGAAAATCACTTCTGCGAATTATATGTAATTTGGCACACTTATAATATGTAATAGTAAATATTTAAAATGCATGAAAACTTTAATAAATCAATAAGAACATTTTACACACGACAACGCATTTGACACACACACATGCTTTATACATTTTACATACTCTTGTATGGTTTCAATTCTCTAGATTCATATAAACAGCATATTATGTACGTATTCTTCAAACTCAAAACTCAAACTCAAACATTTAACTCAAACGTGTGGATGGCGTATTAAGAATTAATATGTATGATTAAATTAAAATTAAAATAATTGTTGATACCAATGTATGTTCAAATTAAACATCCTTAATGTCCAAGGTAAAAAATTGGGGAAAATTTAATACAAGGTGTCTCATCGATGTATATTTTCCTGTTCAAATGTGTGTCTATAAGAAATTCTTTATTTTATTGCCTCTAATAAAATAACAGAACAAATTGTTGTGCTTTTATTAATATAGTAATAATTATACTTCCTATTTCCGCTAAAAATTTCGTCTAACGAAAAACGCATCCGTAGCGTCAGAACCATTAGATGATTTTATCGCAAAAAAAAAAACCTCCAATACCCGCATATATTTTTAAATTTTCATTCATTTCATTGTTAAATTTCAGTTTTCATAAATTCACATTTATGTCAAAACTATTAACTAGCGATCCGCCCCGGCTTCGCCCGTGGTACATATTTACGTTTTCTCTACATAAGAACCATCCTCGTACTTCAAGGAATATAATAAAAAAGGAATTATCGAAATCGGTTCAGCCGTTCTCGAGTTATGCGCTTACCAACACATTTTGCGATTCATTTTTATATATAAGAAGATAAAGAAGATTAACAATTTGACAATTTAGATTATACTAGCGGTCCGCCCCGGCTTCGCCCGTGGTACATATTTACTTTTTCTCTACATAAAAACCATCCTCGTACTTCAAGGAATATAATAAAAAAAGAATTATCGAAATCGGTTCAGCCGTTCTCGAGTTATGCGCTTACCTCATTTTTATATATAAAAGAAAGATGATAAGGACCATGCCCTTCAATTTATTTATTTCTTTATTTAGGTAGGTACTTACTGGGATTTTTATCTGGGGACATGGACGTATAAAAAAAGACGGACGGTATATCGCCTAAACATTGAGTGAAGCCTAGTAATGGCGGCGAAACATCCATGTGTGTGTGCCATGTTGCCATGGCAACAGTTGTGTTGATGACAATGGCGGCTGTATTTTTTTCTATAAATTTTGCCGTAATAATTTTGTCATTAAAACATAAAAGAAATAACTTGCTTCCCTGTGGAATGTAATCCCTTGTGTTTTGTTATTTAAAATTGTACTGTTGCGACACCATTTAACCACGCAAGACGGCATTTTAAATATTTTTTGTGAAACAGTGACGCAGTTAATCAGTCGGTAGTTCACGACGTAATGGCGGCCGACTAGCTTACTATGGTGAGAGTGTGTGTGTGTTTATTGTCTTTACACGATCGCTAGCTTACTATGGTGGCTTCACGTTGTTTGTTCGTAATACGGCGTCCGTCTTTTTTTATACGTCCATGTCTGGGGATTGAAAAATCGGCCCTAAATGAGTCAATGCTGAACTCAAGGGATTAATAATAACAAAATAAAACCGGCCAAGTGCGAGTCGGGCTCGCGCACAAAGGGTTCCGTAGCAGCAAATATAATAAATTACAGTTAAATCAACCTATCTCAAAAACTATAAGAGATACTTTGATCAAACCAAAAATCGTTGAAAGAGTTAATTAGCATGCATCACCTCTATTTTTTTTAGAATTTTATACCCCGTAGTTATAAAAATAGAGGGGGGGGGACATACTTTTTACGACTTTGAGAGCTGATATCTCAAAAACCGTTCACTTTAAGAAAAATGTTTTTAGAAAACTTTATATCATTTTAAAAGACCTTTCCATTGATACCCCACACGGGTATGTACATCGAAAAAAAAAATTTCATCCCTCAGTTACATGTATGGGGGGCCCCACCCCCAATTCTTTTTTTTACTATTTAGTGTCATATTTTTGTAGCGGTTCATACAACACATATTCCCATCAAATTTCATCACTGTAGTACTTATAGTTTCCGAGTAAATCGGCTGTGACAGACGGACAGACGGACAGACGGACAGACGGACATGACGAAACTATAAGGGTTCCGTTTTTGCCATTTTGGCTACGGAACCCTAATAACAAAAAAACATCTCTCTTTATTATAATACTAGCTGTCCGCCCCGGCTTCGCCCGTGGTACATGTTTACGTTTTCTCTACATAAGAACCATCCTCGTACTTCAAGGAATATAATAAAAAAAAGAATTATCGAAATCGGTTCAGCCGTTCTCGAGTTATGCGCTTACCAACACATTTTGCGATTCATTTTTATATATAAGATTATGATAGATAGAAGTAAAAACCGACTTTATTAAATTGTCGGAATTTGCACTAAACCGCATCATTTTCTTCACAGCCCGTTGGGCATGACGCAATTAGTGTATGTAACACAGTGTGTATGTAACTAGTGACAAACGGACGTAATGCACATTTTTGGATATATATTTTTATATATCGAGTGATAGTAGCAAAATTGATGCAGGATTTTGATAACCAAGTGATTTTGACGGGGTTTTGGGTAAATATTATTTTGTATTTTTATATCTACTAGTTACTCGCCCTGGATCTGATTGACTTAAACTGGTTTGAATGGAGATAAAAATAATTCACGAAGTTAAAAATCGAAATAACACCGGTTGTAGGAAAAAATGCTAATTTTTGCTTTATCTGTGCTTTTTACCAAATTTCTAGACTGTGCTCTGTGTGCAATTAGTAGTAGGTACTTATAAGTACCCTGTAAGGTTTTGATTTCCTTGCGAATGTCGAAATTTGCGGCTCTATTTTGCTAACCCGCACACTACAAGATTGCGTTGGCGAGTTTGATTTTTTCACAGCTTCGAGGGACCGTAGACATGATTATTAAATTTTTGAAAGAATTTTTCAAATCGGACCAGTAGTTGCTGAGATTTGCGCGTCCATACAAACAAACTCTTCAGCTTTATAGATAAGTTTCAGCTTGATACCGTTCCTGCGAATAAGGGTCTTGACAGACAGACAGACAGACGTGCAACAAAGTGATCCTATAGGGCTCCGTTTTTCCTTTTGAGGTTCGGAACCCTAATAAATACGTGTTAATCTATTTCTGTACAAAATTTCTTCTTCTTTTTTTTCCATCGTTCGTCGAGGCGCACAGATTCTAGGCATCGCCATATGGTTGACGTTCCATGTACCCGGGTCCCGGACAAAGCGGTTCGGATCGTCATTCTTTATTCGAACCGCATGCTTCCTGAATCTGTGTTCCCCGATGAGTACAATTTGGAGGTCTTCAAGAGGAGAGTGAACAGGTACATTCTAGGGAAGCGCGCTCCATCTTAGGCCACATCTCAGCTTACCATCAGGCGAGATTGTGGCCAAGCGCTCCCCTATTGTACCTACAATAAAAAAAAATTCATACCGATCCGATCAGCTGTTTTTACATCACACTAATAAACAATCCTCACAAACTTTCACACACAATATTAGTGGGACTTGAAAGCAAATGTTTTCCTTATAAAAGAAAATTTAATCGTTAATACGTAATGAAAGTGATTTATATTAATCCAATGAGCGTAATTGTAACACGACAATTCATGAAAGTAAATTTTTAAAACAATTTCAAACGCGCTAACACGCAAATTATATGTTGGAATATTTCAATTGTCTCTAACTAGCTTTCCGCCGCGGCTTCGCCCGCTTTGTCTAAATCCTTATAAATTATTTATTCTTGAATCACTCTATCCGTTGCGTAGTCTACTATATAAAAATAAGACGGGTTTTCCTTCCTGACGCTATAACTCCAGAACGCACGAACCGATTTCCACGGTTTTGCATTCGTTGGAAAGGTCTCGGGCTCCGTGAGGTTTATAGCAAAGAAAAGGTGTCTCTGGTGGCGAAACGGAGTTCGCCCGGTTTGCTAGTTAGATATAAATAAAGATTTAAGCATACTGAATATAGACATAGGGACAGAGAAAGCGACTTTTTAGTGAATTTACTGAAATTGAAATTATTTAAGGCATTTATTTTTCGAGCAACAGAACCAATACAATGTAGTTAAATTGTTAAGATGTTTTGGAAATAATATCTCAGAGTATTTATCGTGAAAACGTTACGACAATCGGTGCAGCATTTTTGAGTTTATCGCGAACAGACAGCAGAGGACTTTGTTTTATAATTTGGAAAGATTTACAAGTTTTCTATCATCATTGTTCAAATTGAAGACACAGGCTCCTGAAATACAGATTTTATTATCTTACGAGATTGAAGTCACTTTTGTTAAATTTTAGTGTACTAGCTGTGCTCCGCGGTTTTAGCCGCATTGCTCCGCTCCTATTGGTCTTAGCGTGATGATATACCAGCCCGTAGCCTTCCTTGATAAATGGACTAGGTATCTAACAGCGAAATAATTTTTCTAATCGGACCCGTGATTGCTGAGAAATTGAGATTGGCGCGTTCAAGCAATCAAACAAACAAACTTTATAATATTAGGATAGATAAATATATAATTTATCATTATAATTGTATGAATTTATAATTTAATTTAACAGAATAAATGAATATTCTTTCTTATCGCAGTATAAACGTTTAAATGATAACGCACTAAAGCGTGGCAAAATGCAAACTAGTGATTGTGTCTAAACCTAGTTAGATCTATGTTTTAAATATTAATTTAGGTCTAGCTACATTGTATTTAAAAAGGAGGCAAAATAAATGTGTAGGTTGACCTGCACATTTATTTATTTATAATTATTTATTGTACAAAATATGAGAAAACAATAGTATGCAAAAAGAAGTAGAATTACAAAAGCATAATTTGAACAAAAGGCGGCCTTATTGCTAAACAGCAATCTCTACCAGGCAACCTGGCGGGAGAGGTAATGCAAGAATATTATGGGACAGTGCAAAAATACAAAAGTATTTTTGCCATAAAAACTAACTCACATACTTGATACTTGTATGGTTAACCGTAGGACGGTGGCGGGTGTAGCTAACAAAAGATAATTTATTAAATACTAGCTTACCGCCCGCGGCTTCGCCCGCTTTGTCTAAAACCTAATAAATTATTTACTAAAACCTTCCTCTTGAATCACTCTATCTATTAAAAAAACCGCATCAAAATCCGTTGCGTAGTTTTAAAGATTTAAGCAGAGAAAGGGACAGAGAAAGCGACTTTGTTTTATACTATGTAGTGATGATGTAATACATTGTGATGATAAACGTTTTACCTACCTTATTTTCTGTATTTTTATTATATCTTTATTTTCAGGTCCGGGTTTGATAGACGAGTTGGAGGCTTTTATGGCGCCTGTCAGCGAAGGCTGCTACCCGCCGCAGCCGCTCGATGCCCGGCGGGTTGGGTTAGTAGTTTTATGTGTTAACTA
Organism: Colias eurytheme; assembly: GCA_907164685.1. NCBI lineage: Eukaryota > Metazoa > Arthropoda > Insecta > Lepidoptera > Pieridae > Colias > Colias eurytheme. The sequence continues at coordinate 27,343 of CAJQZN010039947.1, forward strand.
TGTATTAGCTGCTCCGCGCGGTTTCACCCCCGTAGCTCCACTCCTGTTGGCCGTAGCGTGATGGTATAACCTTCCGGCTTCCTCGATACATGGGCTATCTAACATCGAAAGAATTTTTCAAATCGGACCAGTAGTTTCCGAGATTAGCGCCTTCAAACAAACAAACAAACTCTTCTAATCTAAGGAACTACTGTCCGATTTGAAAAATTCATTAGATAGCCCATTTATCGAGGAAGTCTATAGGCTATATAATATCATCATGCTAAGACCAACGGGAGCGGAGCAATACAGGTAAAACCGCGGAGCGCAGCTAGTATTAAATAATAATGAAAAGAGACAATCTTCTACAAGAAAACTATTCTACTTAGTAAATAATAAGTTTTAAAGCTAAGTATTTGGTTAAAACATCCTCATCGTATATGTATCTGGTTTTAATCAGCAAAACAAAATTTTTGCTGATTGTATTGCTTTCCAAGATTCACTTTGGGTCTCTTCGCCACTCGAGTAAGTAAATATTGCTTTAATAACTCAGGCCCCGGAATCACAGACACAATAGAAAATCTATTGTGTCGTGGACCGATCGGGCCGTTCGGGGCTCAATGGGTTAACTATTTTTTTAATTGCATTCTAGCGGCCACCAGCTACCAGAGAGTCCACCAGACTCCGGTTCAGAAAACCCTTACAGCCCAGACACTCAAGTATCGCACACCATATCTGTGTCCCAGACCATTTTAGGGCCAGACTACATGCTCGTCCCAGAACATTTAAACATCCACGAAGTTCTCCAAAACGGGGAATATATCTACGAAGAGCTAAAAGACAATCTAGACGATGTAGTCGTCATGCCAGATAGTGATCTAGGCTTGAGAGTGCGTGAAATGTTGCCAGAACCGTACCAGAATCGGTACAGCCAAATGAGGGTAGATATGGATATGGAACAAGGGATCATGGCTCCAATTGTGTTAAGTCATGAAGCACCCGTGTACACGAATTTGCAAGAACCGACTGGGAAAAAGAGGAAATTGTCGCAAGATGTGAATTCGCAAGTAAAATGTGAGCCAGGTAAGTTTAACGTCGAAAGATGGTTAGACATTTTTATTATTCACAGTTTGATTTGAATTTGATGAAATGTTTTCATAATAATAATTATTCTTTATTTACTATAAACCATATAAAGATGTTACATTTGTTTTACTTAGTAGATACAGCATGTTTAGTTATTGAAAAACAGCATGCAAATTTATTGCAATAAATAAGAATATTTGTCAATTATGTAATTAGTAAATTCTGGAGTTATAAGTAAATTTTCTTTTCAATGATGAACTGAGTCTATCGTTACATTTTAAGACCCATTTTTTTCACAAAGAACATTCAATATGTGCTGTTTAAAAACACGCTTTTGATGTATTGTTTATTTAACAAAACAAAACACTATGTTATTTTATGCACGTCGTTACAAGGTTACGTTACAAATTTTTTTGAACTGTCAAAAGTTGCCTATTAAAATGACTCCACTATACTTGTCAAATCTGAATCAATTTCCATATTAGTAAAAGTTAAATTTAAACTTAAACTACTAAGTATTAAATTATTTGTAGCAGCTCTGTCACCAGAGACCCTAGTCCGACCCCCGCCTTCAGTAGACGGTTCTGAAGCGGGAGACGATGCCCCCCAGCAGAGCATACGCTTTGCTACCTTCCAACAAACCGCTTGGCACGCTCTGTTCGACGGAAATTTGAAGCCCATGTAAGTATTGGAAGGAAAAAAGTTTTTTTAGGGCCCAAGTTATTTTTGAAGTTAGGGGAATAATCAGCAAACCGCTTGGCACACTCTGTTCGACGGTAACTTGAAACCAAT